>JAMPIV010015342.1:0-78825 GCA_024509875.1 Oreohelix idahoensis
TCTTGTTTTTAATATTACTATTATTTTGGTTAAATCGTTTACCTTCATTTGTGTATATGTGTGCATATCTAAATTGATGTCTTTTTTGTTTTTACTCATCGTGTTGTCCACGTTCAAGACGTGCCTGTTTACATCCTTTTAAGTGCTATGCCGAAAAAAATGCACGCTTGCGTAAAATAATACTGGCGCGTTCACTTTATTGATTTTAATAATTAAGATATTTCCTTCTCAATATACGTACTACTCTACAATCCATATGCAAATCAAGTCAGTATGTAACACGTAACAGTTGTAAAACTAGTCGTTCAAGCTTTATGGTGTTGTAAAAAACTTGTTCATTGCTGACAAATTAATATTCAGATTTCCTGTCACAGACAGTGATGAGCAGACCTTGTAACCTCCATGTTACATGAAATCTCCATGTTACATGAAATCTCCATGTTACATGAAACCTCCATGTTACATGAAATCATGTGACTTCTTCAAATACCGGGAGGCTGAAAAGTCACTGCCTATTTTTAACTTGTCATGTCTTCACTTCTAGCCAACTAATCTACATGAAATGAACATTAAAATACAGAAAATTAACTGATATTTTGCTATATAAAATGCTATGTCACATTAACATGACAGCTCAACATGAGATCCGACCTGTTCAACACATGACTTCATAACCGGCACATATTTTTGTTGTCTGTGTAAAAAGAGTGTAATAGCTATATTAGATTTTATTTCATTTTATTTCTGGAAATTATAAAAAAAAAGTAAAAAACCAAATTTATCAGTCAAATGGCAGATATTACCCCTTATTTTGACCTTTGTTTCATATATGTTTAATAGATTCAAGTAAGGATATAAAAATCAATTATTTATTTTTTTTAAAGGAGAATGGGTATTCAATCACCCCGTAGTTCGGATACACTGTTATTTAAAACAGGGGAAACGCGAGACTGCATGAAATTCGTCGAAATTGAAATCTCGTGCTCAGGCACAGAGTCCTTAATTCTTATCCCGTTTAGATCAAATATGAAATTCATAGAAAAATTTTTGTAAACGCCTGAAATAAGAAAACTATCAAAATCGGCCTGATTGTTCTCGATTCCTTTATTGCAGCAGAAATCAGATGGACGGGGTGAAATTAGTGAAGCTTTTATTTTTCAAATCACAATTGCGAACGCGCTAAAAGCAATATTCAATAAATGTTTAACCTACCCCAATATTTTCTCCGGTGCTCCGGGCTCCACTTATGATTGTACTGTGTATATACAACCGAGCGACGGCAGCTGAGGTTAAAAGATGTGTAAAAGAGAGACATGAAGGGACTGGACACAGATCCAGTAACCTGTGATGAGAAAGCTGCCAATCGCACGAAGCTCCCTACAGGGACACCTCAGACTGGACGAAAAGGTCTTACAACAAGCAGAGAAGAAAACACGCCGAAAAGTACACTGGCCAAAACAGCTGAGGGCTATCACCTCAAGGACGCATCATCCTTATAGTTAGTTATGACTGGAAGAGGCGGCGGCGTCTGATGCTGCTGCTGCTTTTACTGATACTACTAATACTGTAGTTTCCGTTTGTATACATAAACGAGTACGAAAGAGGAACAAACGAAAAGTAGCAATATAATCTACCACGCATGTCATAAGAGGCTACTAACGAAGGCTGGGCATGGGCTGGCTACCCCACACTGTAGAAATTTTAAGTCACAAAAAGTCTTCAAAGAAGACGCTGGAGATGGATAGAACACATACTGAGGAAACCTGGTTGATAGCATTACAAGACAGTGCTCGTTCTGGAGTTCCCAGGGTAAGAGAGGTAGAGGATGGCCAAAGAACACTTGGAGAAGAGAACTGGAGATAGACATGAAATGGATGAAGGTGATATGGAAAATAATTGAGCTGATGGAACGGGACACGAAGACTTGGCACAAATTTGCTGATGGCCTGTGCTCGATAGGGCACTGAAGGTTGATGATGACGATATGACAGACAGAACTAACGAACGAACGAACGAACTTTTGTTTTCAAAGGGTTAAGAATTGGGCACGCAGGCCCGTCTGACATTCTGCCCTTCCTCTCTCTTTCATCCTCACATTTACTTTAAGCATTATTTAGGGATTTATCATTATAAAATTATTATAACATCATACAAACAGACAGACAGACAGACAGACAGACAGACAGACAGACAGGCAGGCAGGCAGGCAGGCAGGCAGATAGATAGATAGATAGATAGATAGATAGATAGATAGATAGATAGATAGATAGGTAGGTAGGTAGGTAGGTAGGTAGGTAGGTAGGTAGGTAGGTAGGTAGGTAGGTAGGTAGGTAGGTAGGTAGGTAGGTAGGTAGGTAGGTAGGTAGGTAGGTAGGTAGGTAGGTAGGTAGGTAGGTAGGTAGGTAGGTAGGTAGGTAGATAGGTAGGTAGGTAGGTAGGTAGGTAGGTAGGTAGGTAGATAGATAGATAGATAGATAGATAGATAGATAGATAGATAGATAGATAGATAGATAGATAGATAGATAGATAGATAGATAGATAGATAGATAGATAGATAGATAGATAGATAGATAGATAGATAGATAGATAGATAGATAGATAGATAGATAGATAGATAGATAGATAGATTAGATAGATAGATAGATAGATAGATAGATAGATAGATAGAAGTTAGTTGCTTATCCTTTACAGGACGTGGCAATCAACCCCAGCTTTTATTGGCTGTTTGTGATTTTTCTAGGCAATTTTTTCATTCACTAGTTTGCCATTGCTTTCTGAACGGTACGGCGCTTATACCATTGTTAAAAATCCACACAAAGCGATCTGCTACCAAACCGCCTGCAGCAGGTTTCGAACCTGGTATATCTGGATTATGAAACTGCGTTCATATCCATTAGGCCACAGACGCCGACAGATAGATAGATAGACCGGATAAAAACGTGGATAACTTAGGACTGCATTGACAACGGATATATCTGTGACGTCATTAATCGTAACTTGCTGACAACAGTTTTTGTTTATCTTCTGTTGTCGTTACATTTAGTTATAACGTCGTTGATAGCATTACAAGACAGTCCTTGTTCTGGAATCCCCAGGGTAAGAGAGGCAGAGGTAGACCAAAAAACACATGGAGAAGAGAACTGGAGATATAAATGAAAATGATGAGGAAGCCATGGAAAGAACTTGAGCTGATGGCACGTGACAAGACACTTGGCAAGTATTTATTAGAGGCCTATGTTCCTTGGGGAGCTGAAGGGCGTTGATGATATTAGTTATCATCACCATCCTCATCATGATTACTTTCCTTTGCGCTCCTTACGGAGCACTGAACCACCACTGTAGCTGCCTCATTGCAGGAAGCCTGCAACAAGTATTCGTATGCTCTTGTAGTGGTGGTTTCCGTGGCCATATGTTTCATATGATGAGGCTGCCAACCCCTTGTACAACCTCGCTATGACATATCTGAGAGTACAGTAGTCCTAATCTTTCTTGGTGATGGTATTTGTTCAGAAAAGTCGAAGAATTTTCCTTAGGTAGATTGAATAAGGACACAGATTGTGTGGAATAAGGACACAGATTGTGTAGAATAAGGACACAGATTGTGTGGAATAAGGAAACTGATTGTGTAGAATAAGGACACAGATTGTGTGGAATGAGGACACAGATTGTGTGGAATGAGGACACAGATTGTGTGGAATGAGAACACAGATTGTGCAGAATGAGAACACAGATTGTGCAGAATGAGGACACAGATTGTGCAGAATGAGAACACAGATTGTGTGGAATGAGAACACAGATTGTGCAGAATGAGAACACAGATTGTGTGGAATGAGGACACAGATTGTGCAGAATGAGAACACAGATTGTGCAGAATGAGGACACAGATTGTGCAGAATGAGGACACAGATTATGTGGAATGAGGACACAGACTGTGAGGAATGAGAACACAAATTGTGTGGAATGAGAACACAGATTGTGCAGAATGAGAACACAGATTGTGCAGAATGAGAACACAGATTGTGCAGAATGAGAACACAGATTGTGCAGAATGAGAACACAGATTGTGTGGAATGAGAACACAGATTGTGCAGAATGAGAACACAGATTGTGCAGAATGAGGACACAGATTGTGCAGAATGAGGACACAGATTGTGCAGAATGAGAACACAGATTGTGCAGAATGAGAACACAGATTGTGTGGAATGAGGACACAAATTTAGCGGAATGAGGACACAGATTGTGCAGAATGAGAACACAGATTGTGCAGAATGAGGACACAGATTGTGCAGAATGAGGACACAGATTGTGTGGAATGAGGACACAGATTGTGGGGAATGAGGACACAGATTGTGTGGAATGAGAACACAGATTGTGCAGAATGAGAACACAGATTGTGCAGAATGAGTACACAGATTGTGCAGAATGAGAACACAGATTGTGTGGATTGAGAACACAGATTGTGCAGAATGAGAACACAGATTGTGTGGAATGAGGACACAGATTGTGCAGAATGAGAACACAGATTGTGCAGAATGAGGACACAGATTGTGCAGAATGAGGACACAGATTATGTGGAATGAGGACACAGACTGTGAGGAATGAGAACACAAATTGTGTGGAATGAGAACACAGATTGTGCAGAATGAGAACACAGATTGTGCAGAATGAGAACACAGATTGTGCAGAATGAGAACACAGATTGTGCAGAATGAGAACACAGATTGTGTGGAATGAGAACACAGATTGTGCAGAATGAGAACACAGATTGTGCAGAATGAGGAAACAGATTGTGCAGAATGAGGACACAGATTGTGTGGAATGAGGACACAGACTGTGAGGAATGAGAACACAAATTGAGCAGAATGAGGACAGTTTGGTTATTTCCTTTTCTGAACTTGAGAACATTGTTGAATTATTCTGTTGTCTCTCTAAAGCCTCTGTTCCGGCCCCTGCAACAAACGGGCACAAAATGCAAGTGGGAAAACAGGTAAGGATAAGAAGTTAACGTTGGTTAGAGCTAACACTGAAGAAAGCAGATTATAGCATGACAAGCAAGTTCTTTTTTTTGTAATCCCCAGCATATGAGAAATAGATGACGGCCTAAAAAGCCTGTGGAGAAGGGAAATGAAGGCAAACATGAAAAGGGTAACGATGACATGGAAATACTTTGAAAGGATGGCACAGGACAGGAAGTAACTTTGTTGAAGGCCTATGTTCCACGGGCAGCTGAAGGGTAATGATGATGATATGGACTGCGTGAACTGTTAGTAGACTAATTCATTACAATCTTGTCATCATCTGATAGGTTAATTCATTACAATCTTGTCATCATTTGATAGGTGAATTCATTACAATCTTGTCACATTTGATAGGTTAATTCATTACAATCTTGTCATCATTTGATAGGTGAATTCATTACAATCTTGTCATCATCTGATTGGTTAATTCATTACAATCTTGTCATCATCTGATAGGTTAATTCATTACAATCTTGTCATCATCTGATAGGTTAATTCATTACAATCTTGTCATCATCATCATCATGTGACGTATTCTTTCCAGAACGTTGTCTCCATTACAGCTGCTCTGAACGCATCACGATTCTGGGCAAGTCGACCTGCATCAGCCAAAGACAAGTTCAGACTCTCTGTGATGTCCTGGGTCCACCGTCGTCTAGGTCGACCCCTTCCCCTTTTTCCAGGGACCATGCCTTCCATCACTGTTTTTTCCAGACTATTATGTCTTTTTATATGACCGAAAAATTTCAGCTTCCTTATTGCGATGGTATTTAGGAGCCAATGTTCCTGTACGTTTAGTGAGTGCAGTACTTCTCTGTTTGTCTTTTTTTCTGTCCAGGGTATTCTCAACATCCTTCTGTAGCATTTCATTTCGAATGATGTAATCTTTTTTGCAACTGTTTTATTGAGTGTCCAAGTCTCGCAGCCGTATGTTGCTACTGGAAATATACATGCTCTGATCAGTTGTAACTTTGTTTCTTTGCTTGTGCCTTGCCATAGGTTTTTCATCTGTATTAGTTTATGTGAAGCAATTGCAAGTCTTCTTTTAATTTCTACTGCACAGTCGCCAGAGCTGTTGATGATTGATCCTAAGTATTCGAATTCATTAACACTTTCCAGTTCTTCGTTATCAATTTCAATTTCTGGTTTGGTCTTTACTTTGTCTGTTGTCAATACTTTGGTCTTCTTGGTGTTTAGGTATAGATTCTGGGCCTCGCTGTGTTTTTTTTTTTGGTGGACAGAATTAATTGTTCAAGTCCTTCTGGGTTGGTCGATAGGAGGACTGTGTCGTCAGCATATCTGATTTCCGGGATCTGGTACCCGCCGATGTTAAATGAGTCAGACTCTGTGTGTTCTTGGTCATCTCTTACGTTTCTCATGATATTCTCGGCATAAATGTTAAACAGGTAAGGGGAAAGGGTACAGCCTTGTCTTATTCCTTTCTGTACTTCAAACCATTCTGATGTTTCCCCCTCTATTCTTACGGCTGCCTGTTGTTCTTGGTACAGCAGTGAGATGAGTTGTATAAGGTGGTTTGGAAATCCCATATTTTTCATAATAGCCCATAACTGCTGATGTTGTACACAATCGAAAGCTTTGGTGTAATCAATGAAACAAGTATGTAGGTCAACGTTGAATTCTCTACACTTTTCTATGATGATCCTCATGTTGAATATATGATCTCTAGTGCCTCTACCTGGTCGAAAACCCGCCTGTACTTCGTTTATTTCTGTTTCTAGCTTTTGTTGCATCCTTTTCATTATGATTTGTAATAGTATTTTGCTGGCATGTCATCATCTGATAGGTTAATTCATTACAATCTTGTCATCATTTGATATATTAATTTATTACAATCTGGTTATCATTTTGTAGATTAATTATTTACAATCTTGTCATCATTTTATAGGTTAATTCATTACAATCTTGTCATCATTTGATATATTAATTCATTACAATCTTGTCATCATTTTGTAGATTAATTCATTACAATCTTGTCATCATTTTATAGGTTAATTCATTACAATCTTGTCATCATTTTATAGGTTAATTCATTACAATCTTGTCATCATTTGATATATTAATTCATTACAATCTTGTCATCATTTTGTAGATTAATTCATTACAATCTTGTCATCATTTTATAGGTTAATTCATTACAATCTTGTCATCATTTTATAGGTTAATTCATTACAATCTTGTCATCATTTATTTACCGACAGATTATTTCTTCTTATTCATTTCTATACTTGCCCTAACAAATAACAGAGATTGTATCATCAATATTAATCTTATCCTGGAAGCACCCATCACTGTTTACTTTTCGCCAGTTTTTTAGCCTGATCTCTCAATTTCGTCTTTTTTCCACCTCTCTTTCTCCTCTCACTCATTTTCTCTTCACTTCATTCTCACCTCTCTCTTTTTTATAGACAGTCCCAATTATTTACACTTTTATGTCAAGGTCACTATCGATCGGTTACGCCTATATCAACAGGACATAGAGAGATACAAAGAGAGAGAGAGAGAGAGAGAGAGAGAGAGAGAGAGAGTAACTTTATTAATAAATTGCTCTCACAGATAATTAATTAATCTCATAGAGCTCTGCAAGTCCACGTAACCAGGTTCCTGTAACCAAGTCCCGTAACCACAACACAAAAGCTATCAATGATCAAATAGGTTTAACCTCTGTGATGTCTTCACGTTTTATCTCATCTTCACAACCAGCTTGTCACAACCTGGATAAAATGTTCTATTCAGTATTAACTCATTCATTAATTTTCAATGCCCCCTGAGGAGCGCGACCTTCAACAAACTCATGCCAAGCCTTACAGTCCAATTACATCCATTCAACATCTTTCCATCAAGGTTGTGGTTTCAGTCAAAAAAACTTATAACTTCGATTCCTGAAATTGTAGAAGGCCGACTTCGACTCCTGAGGCCGACTTCGACTCCTGAAATTTTAGACGGCCGACTTCGACTCCTGAAATTTTAGACGGCCGACTCCGACTCTGATTAAAGTTTGTTAATAGACATATGGCTTACAATTCGGAATCCGGACATTTTTTTACCGACTCCAACTCCACTAAAAAACGACCGACTCCACGACCCTGCTTTCCGTGTCTTCTTATCCCTTCTATGTCTGTCTGCTGTTTACTTCTCCGTGTGTTTGCTGGTCTCTCTCTACCTTTCTCAGCCTGACGATTCCAGATCAATGACTGCCTTGTATTGCTATCAACAGGTTTCCCCAGTGTGCTGCCTACCCAACATTAGGATCGTCTTCTCATCACTGTGTCCACATGCACGTTCTCGCCATCAATTCCACATTGGTGATTTCGCCATTCTCCATTATTTTGTTCTCTCTCTCTCTCTATGGTCTCCCCCATAGCCGCTCCCCCTCTCCCCCAACCCCGGGAAGCCAGCACCAAACCGTTCATGTTTTCTTGCAGCAGTGGTTTCTGTGGGCATTTGTTTTTCAAGATGATGTTGCCAGTTCCCATACCCAACCTTACCATTAATCGCCTGCTACGACATGCCTGAGGGAGCAGTGGCTCATATTTCTTCTTGTCTCCTCATTGGCCCTCGGGGAACAACAAGAGGCTTTTGTCAACCAACATTATTATGTAGTCCCTGTTATCACTGCACTGTTTCAGTACTGTCTCTGTAGGTTTTTGGCATGTATGCTTTAGCAGAAGGTAGGTTGGTAAGTTACATAGGTGGAAATGTTAGGCGGGCGAACGGGTACGTAGACAAGTTTTACATAGATGGCTGTCAGATATGTTTTTAGAACGATTAGTAGGTACTTAGGTAGGCACACAGATAGGAAGGTAGGTTTTCTGGAAGGTGAATAGTTGGTAGTTCTTCTAAGAAGCAGGCTGTTAGGTAGTATTATAGCTACGTAGATATTTTAGCAGTGTCGTAGATTTTTTCGATAGGAGTATTAAGACTTAGGTTGGTCCCTTCTGAATAGGTTAGAATAGGTGATCGTCACAGTGTGAGATAGTAAAAGAAATAGATTCCACGAGTGAGATGATAGAATGTGATATAGAGGCTGTCTCTGAAAGCGGGAAAAAAGAATCTTCTCCCTCTCACCTATCTTCTACGACAACTTTACAGCGTCAGACAGTCTACACACAGATATATCTATTATCTATATTTCTATCTACTCACGGGCACGCACATACACGTGACGACAGTTAAACAAAACAGACGTGGGAATCTATAACAAATGATTATATATATATATTTGAACGAGCTGACCAACGCACTGATTTAGTTCAAGAGAGATTTTTTTATTATTATCATCAAAAAAAAATCTTCTCACAACACCAAAAATTTCATCAAGGAAAAACATATACAAATAGTCATAGAATTCAAGAAAAATGCTACTAGGATGATAGCCCCGTGATGATATTAACTCTAGGTTTAGCCCACAGCCCCGTTATGAGACAGATGATGGCCCAAAGAGTCACAAATACATATTGTTAGGGTCTAATATTGTCCCCCTTAGAAGGTATAGACTGACTTTGACAGCAGTATCTATTCTAAAGGAACAATTAATACAACAAACGAGTGCATTAACTAACGAACATCCTTCCGTCACTTTCACTCGGTTCATTCATCAGAGATCCCTGGCACTCGCTCTTACCTATCAAAAACTTGATGTAGTTCACCGTCTGGCGCAACCGTAGGACACTTCTCTACAGTGAATCTGTATTCTTTGGATAAAGTGAATCCCAGCTCTACAATTACAGGTTTATTCCACTGTTTTCGGGGAGCGTTCACTTCACCAGTTAAATTTTAGATTTACTGTTAATGTCACTTGAATCAGGTTTGATAAGCAAGTTTAAACGGGCACACAGAGTTCAGAAACACGAGCATTCCCTTAATTTGGAAAGAATGACCAGTGGACAACTTCTTTCAACAGATAGCCTGGTTTCACTATTCACTCTTCGACAAAAATGTCGGGAAAAATGTTAATGTTATTGATTGTAATTATTCTCGCCGCCAGTCAGCAATTTTACATTAGAGTTTATGAAAGAATTTAAGATCTGGCGCAAAGGCCCGTATTGATCATTACAGTCTTTGAAACCCGTTAGTGGAATATAGTATTTCTGTCTAACTCTGTTGGCATATGCACTGTCAGGCCAGTGTTACTTGAGAAACCCACGTGGTTCAAAATAAGGACTGTCTATTTCTTCACAAATATGAAACTCTTATTAAATGCTGGTAAAGTTCGGGTCACCCCAGTATTTCACTGTATAAAAGGAAAAGCACATATAAATCATTTACATATTCTGTACTCAATATAACTTACATTTTAAATAGCAAGCCGACCGCTTGACTTATAATTTAAAACTTCCCGAGAAATAAGTTATATAAAAAAAATCGATCATCATGAATTAGGAATATCATGCGTATTCCGTCAATATTCACTGATGTCGCATCTAGCATTTATAAGTTTGTTATTAAAACAGTTTCGACTGAGTATTTAACAGTTAAATTAAACTCATTTCAGCTACTTGTTTAGTAAGCTAAAAATATAATTTATTTTGTATTTCCACTGCAACTCGTCGATTAAAGAAATAACAAACTATCAAAATAATCACTCTGCACACAGAACTAGTTTAAAATGAAATCGGCGATTTTAACACTAAATCACTTCACCAAATACTAGAATATAGTATATAATATTTTACCTCAGACACAGAAGTACTAAAACTTAAACCACTTCGACCAAACTAAAGGCCATCTCTATTAACAGAGATTATTTAGAAATCGAACGAAGGCTAGTTCTGTCTTTACTGCGAAGTTATTGAGTGAGAATGAAAATAAAGTTTTAAACTCGGGCCAATATCTTAAAATCAGACAAAGGGCCCCAACTTATTTCGCCAAGCGAAATTATCTCCCCTACTCCCAACATTTACGTCAGCTTAACGCGTGTCGTAACTGCCACCTACTGACCGAAATGTACGCGTGTCAGTAGCAACTCTCAGACAACCGTCTGCAGTGCATGGGCGATTTTCACACTTCGCCGGAGCTATTTCGACGAAACTCTGAACTGACACTATTACTACTTCGCACCTCACGCTGACCGGGCCAACAGTGAGCCGTGTCAGCTGGGATTTCCAGACCGATGTCTGAAACTGCGACTATAAGGTGTAAATATTCGCTCCTGCTTAATCGTTCGGCCGATGCAACTAGTTGTTGACCGGTGAAAATGCAGACGGATGTCGGCTCTCTCCTAGCATTCTCACGCGTTTACGTCGAGAATCTAACTCAGGAGTGTCGTGTCATCTGAAGGTGCAGACCCAAGTCGGCTCGATGTCTGAGATGGACTGCAACTAAATCGCACTTCACGTCTGACTGACATCTATGTAATAGAATTACGTATCCCAGTATGAGAAAAACACAAGGTAAAGTTTGAGAATACTGAAGAAAATATTTTTTCGCAACCGAGTGATGCGAAAAATACAGAAAAAAACAAGTAAGGAAAGATAATAAAATAAAGGATGCGGGTGAGAGAATAGGAAGAAGATGTAGGCAATTTAATGATATAAAGACCTACGTGACAAGCAGGCATATATGAAAGTGGGTATATTAGTGTGATATGTGGGTAAGTGGGGTACATTGATTCCACTGGGCAAGCTCGGTTCAGCCTGAATGCACAAGCCCCAAAGGTCGTTCAAGGACGATATTCCAGATATCTATACGTATCTGGGGAATACCTACAGATCTCTGGAATATCTGAAGAAAAAAAAACACGGACACTATAATCGATCAATCAGTTCCCATGACTCCTGGGCACATAGGCCAGTAATCACAGGTTCATCTCGTCCATCTAACTTTCTCAATCTGCCTGTATATTTTATCTTTCACTCTTCATTTTTGTCGTACTGTTTCTTCAACGTTTCTTCCCTTCACCCTCTCAAAAGATGCTAAAGATGAAAAAAGTTCAAACAGTTATATCTATTGGTCATTATTTTCCGTTTAGCTTCCAGAACAGTCAAGTCACCTATGATGGAAGTGTATATTAGGTGACTTGACTGTATTCTGTGGCTGAGATGACGTCAAATGTCGTGACGTCTCTGGATCAATCAGAAAATTCCGCTGGTTCAAGCTGCTTCCGAATTTCTGTTAAAACTCTTCCGTGTCTACTATTTAAGTGTATATGTGTAGTAGAAATTCAAGATAATCGAAAACTTGCTCAAAAGTCTTTCTTATGCGGTTGCGAACATCATACTTAGAGTTTTTAAAAAAAAATTGTTTTTATTTTAAACACACGCTTTTAATGCACTAAAAACCCAAAAATAATTTTTCAAGGAGTTTATAGCTTGCAGTAAAAAAAAATGTAACATCAAGTTGACAAAAAGCGTGGGACGCTTAAGCGCTTATCATATATTTTATCCATAAGTGTCTAATGAAGTATAAAGCAGAAGTTAATTCGCTTATCATATATTTTATCCATAAGTGTCTAATGAAGTATAAAGCAGAAGTTAATTTCATGCAGAATCAGCGCCCGATGGACGTCTTGAATTTTAAATAATGCGTCACTTTGAAAAAGATAGTAAAAAGATCCAAAAAAAAAAAAGATTCACGTAAGAAAACAAGAACACCAGTGAGACGCGGTGAAGTGTGGTTTTTTTTTTTAACTAAAATATAAAAAAACCTAATGCGTCTTATCAGAACAATCCACACACACAAAAAAACTACCTACGTTGCGGCCATGGGATCATCAAACAAGTCACCGAAGTTGTAGATGTTAATTACTAATTCTTTATCGCCTCAAGCAATGAATAATTGTTTTACTTGGTGTAGAATTGTTTATCTGTTTTTTTTAAATGAATATTCTGGCCTAATCTGATATTATTGGAAGTATTACCCCAGATATTATTATTCAATAATAATATTTGTTACGTTATACTTTTAAGATTTATAATTATTCTTTAAATGTTATCTACGGTAACTAGTTATTATGTTCTACATTTGTTACAAGTTGTGGACAATTATAACTTGTATTGTCAGAGTAATTAATCCCTAAATTATCATTACAATGAAAATAATTTAAATTACGAGCCCCATTTAAGGCCCTGCCCCATGTAGTTCCCGGGGGCTCTCTGACGAGACGAAGAAAGAATATGACTATTTTATCCTCAGGCATGTCGTAAAATGTGACTAATATGAGGTTGTGCACATTTCTGGCATCTTCATGAAGCAAAATAAACTTCTACAGAGACCACCACTAAAGATCGTGTGAATGCCTGGTGCAGGCTTCCTGTAAGAAGACTAGCTGCAATTGTGGTGGCTCTATGCTCCGTAAGGAACGCTGATGATCATGATGGTCACTAAGACTTTATCATAGCACGGTGAAAGGGTGCATGAAGCAACAAGAAAAGGCTGAAGACCACTGACCTAACACTTTCTATCCACTTTGTCTATTTCTTCGTAATGTTTGCAGGCTCTTTAAAAAATCGTTAACTCACTCTGTTGTTCAAAGGATGTTAGTCATACAATGGAACTACAGACTGATTGAAAAGTCGTTTCCTATTTTTAAATTGTTATCTCTTCACTCCTTTCAATCTAATTTAAATGACGCGATGTAAAAATAAAGAGAATTAACTGGTATTTGATGTAATAACATTTTATATCACATTAACATTGGAGCACAGAGTGATTTCACAGCAGGCGTAAATTTTTGCTGTCTCTTGTGACGTCAGTTTATTGGCCACTGTTTATTGTATTTTATTTTATTTTGTTTCTGGAAATAAAAAAAACAAAACTTTTAAGTCAAATAGCAGCCTCTGTTCTTTGTTTCGTCATTTGTTTCATGTACACCCAACAGATACAAGTCAGGATATACAAATTTAAAAATAACAGGTGACTTCTTGTACAAAGAGACAACATTGACTGCCCACGGCTATTTAATGAAGGGCGTATCCAGCTACAGTTGTTTAGCCAAAGTGGCGCTATTAATTGGTTGAATGCTTGTTGTAACTGGAGTGATAAATCTGACAATGTAGCAGAGAGCAATCAAGATCAGTATGGTACAATTCTGCTTTGGTTAGATTTATTATTTACTCGTCAAATTTTTTACGTGAATACCGAATAAATAAAACGAAACCGATTTCTATGTACTTAACACACATTGCTCTATGCTCTTTATTCACTCTCTACATATTGTGTGTAGTTATGTAAGAAAATTTAATTTTTTACTGTATGCATTATACTCAAAGTACGTTCATGCCAATGCTGATATATAACAGTATATATATATATATATATATATATATATATATATATTATATATATATATATATATATATATATATATATATATATATATATATATATATATTAGTGGTTTACTGTGTGCAGTATTCTAGAGGTAATTTCGTCGTATCCTCATATACAATAATACCTCGCATAGTGCTTCCGCGAATAGCGCTGTTTCCCTATAACACTATTTCGTCTTACAGCATTTTTTTCCAAAAAGAAAAGTCAATAAAAGCGGTAAACAATTATCAAGTCAGTACTTTGTTCTGCGAGCAAGGTATTACTGTTTATCAAATAATGTTTTACTGCTTGCAGTGTTTTCGATATACTTTCATATCAATTCGGTTATAAAGAAAAACAGGACGTTTTTCTTGAAACAATGAAACAAGAATAAAATAAAACCGGGGCGGACATGAAATGAGAATACAATTAATGAAATATATCAAACTTAAGACAAGTAAATAGTTTGGACAGAAGGAAACATACTTATTGAAAACCTTAATAGGAGGAAAAGTTGAAGGCAAACGGAAAGAGGACGATGCTTTAAGTCGCCAGGAAACAGCTCTTCCGAATGTAAAACCAAGATATTTACGGGCAATAGGTTATCTGAGTGGAACATGAAGGTAAGAACAGCTGGAGGGACCTAGACTTAGATTATCCGTTGACTCCTCGGAACAGTTGAAGGGATCTAGACCTAGATAATCCACGAATCCTTAAGAACAGCTCGAGGGACCAGATTATTCGCAGAACATCGATTAAGAAAGTTGACAAGATTATTAACATCGCAGCCAGGAACATAAAATTTCCTTTTTTGTAAGGAGTTTTTAATCTCCTTTTTAGCGAGACACGCACTGTTCAACCTAGCCACAAGGTCCGTCAATTACATTAGATCTTACGTCCATATATAAAAGATCTGGCCTTGTAATATACTGAATCTTCTCATCTATAACCGGAAAACTCCATGTAGATTTCCTTGATGCAGCGCTTTTGACTTTAATGTCTCGATCAGAAGCGGTATATGAAAAGGCACAAATATACACCCACACACACACAATAATTTTTTTTTACATAACAAATTTTCCAAATAAAGGCCACAGTGAAAGAAAATAATCAAAAGTTTACGCCGATCAGATGTTAGCATATGAGGAAGTATCGACGGTGTCGCGGGTTGTCTTTCTGCTCTGCGGTAGTGGTCCACTAATGCCAAGAACTTCGAGTAACAGGATGCTTTTCCCGGAGGTAACTACCTTTGATCAAAGATTACACTTGGCAGAAATATAAATAGAAGTATGGTGCTTCTATTTCCGGGGGTCACGTGGATTTCTAAAATAGCAAGTATAACAAATGAACCATCTAAGTTTGTTATAGACCTTCTATTCTTCGCCCACATCTGTGAGAAATATATGTTTTGACTCGTATTTTATGAGCCGTCAGCTGAAGGTGATTCAGCAAAATATTAATTTATAGCTCTGTATAGCTATATGTTTTTCTTATGAGTCATTCGGGTGCAGACAACAAATCTGTCCCTTGACAGAATCAAACTATGAATTTATGTTTACATAGACTACAAAAGATTTATTTATGAAATATTTGATCAACAGGGTTAAAATGAATAAAAGTTATTTGTCAAGATAAAGTTCATGTATTGCGTATATTCCTCTGAAAAGATCGTTTTGTGGTGGAGTTTTAATAATGATAGTCTGTTATTGTTATTGTTAATCAGAATCGACCTCACTGCACACCGCGCAAACCATTAAGTGCTCAGTCTCCCTCAGCAAATGTCGAAGAATATGAATGCTAATTGTACCTGTAGCACTCTGGTTGCACATACGAAGGATGCATCCTCTCTAACGTTCATTTCTGCTAGTCCCACGTTTGATGCCAAAATCCAACAGCCTCAACCTTGTTGATTCATCCATTGCAGTGTCATTATCCAGCAGGCGATCATTAATAGCAATTACTATCTCTCCGTTATTCATGTCCAGTGTCCCCATTATGGATGCTCTCGAGGCCAGTCTGTCAGCTCTCTCATTGCCACGTACCCCTGCATGACCAGGACAGTAGATCCACACCAGTTCTTCAAGACTTGAGGATTCTATTGATGTTTTCCATTCCTGCCGCAGCCATCTGTTCTGAACTTTCCGAAGCATGGCCTGAGAGTCAACAATTTAACTGCCCTGGTTGATGGAGTTTCAGACAGCCATCTCAGTGCTGCAGTAACTGCCTCTACCTCCATTCTCATGCTGGAGGTTGTTGTCATGTAGGCTCCACTCGGATCAGCGACAACCCTGCTCTTTATTCTCGCAGAGAAACCCCATCCTGATTTCTCCCCACGCACTACAGACCTGTCGCATGAAAATTTAATAAACAGTAGGTAAAGCTTGACAGCTATATAGGGTTGAGGAACAATAATGCACATGAACGCGTGATAGTGATGCGCAAGAGAGATAGGCAGAAGACAGGCTGGGTCAGTGAGTTCTTCACTAAGAAAACCACACACACAGCTCTCCTTGTTTTCTCTGGCGAAAATATTACCCTTTTGTACACGCTGTGTCACAAATAGTAGGGTAAAGAAGTAAAGTTAGATTGAGGATTTGGTAGTCTGAACTGAACGAACAATCCTATCAAGGCTAACTCAATTTATTTCAATTTAGAAATGTAAATAAATCAATAAAGAATATACAGCAACAACAAAAAAATAAGGGTTATCACGAGAAAACAAACTCACAACAATTTGATGATTTTTTAAAGAAGACAAAATATTACACAAATAGTGAAAAAACAAAAAGATTATGAATGAATTGTGTTAGTAAAGTTCCCGGCAGGCCTGATAGGATTTGCTGGAAAATATTTGAAATACTGTTTGTGTGAAAATGAATATTTGTTCCTTTGTTCCTTTGGTGTGAATGTTGGAAACAACTTATATCCTGGTGTTCTCTTGGGGAAAAAAAACGTAATCCAATGCTTTGAAATTAACTTCACTGTTCGAATAAGGTATCCACAAAGGGCACAGAATCTGAACACGATTTAATAAATCCAAGATTGGTGTAACGTATCCACAGTTGATGAGATATCCACAGATAACGAATTTGCTTCCAAAGGTGGGATGGGGGGTTATAATGGGTGGAGTATGGTAAGGGTGATGTCTGGTAAAGGTGATGTCTGGTGTTGAGAATCTTTGAAATAATTGAAGTAATTGAAGTAATTGAAGGGAATTATTATGGTGACTGGTGGGCTAGGTAACCTCTTTTCAGCAATAAGAGACAAGACGTGGCAGGTTGCACTGCATATATCTGCACAGGAATTTATAGTCTGTAGTATTAAACTAAAGGGCACTTTGTTTAACTCAAGTCTCCCTATGCACAGTTTTACTTTACAAGACTAAGAATTTCGTCTTTCTCCTTCAGTATGCTATCACTAAGTGAAGTCTAAAACTAGTTTCTTAAAGAAAGAAAGAATTATTTTCCATTTACCCGCTAAATTTTTAAAGTTCCCACGATATCCAAAAGTATCGCCGCAAATTAGTTTGCATATTGAATGTCACGATTGCACGTGCTGTGGTTCATAGCTCAAAAGTATTAACAATGGGTAATAAATATCTAGAAAGCTGAGTCTGGAAAATCCTAACAGATATAGACGCTGGTTGACCGAAGCTTCACATGAGTTAAGGTGGGAAAGGCAAGTGCGTGAGAAACATTTTTCAGAAACTTAGGATAGACAGAAAATAAAGCAATATACAGGATGAACAGAAAATTTCAAATAGGCAAATTATCTTCAATCTGCGACAAGACCCATTAGTGTACACAATGGCGTCATCATCCCCAGCATGATCACTTATCAGCTGATTAATCTCCAGCTCGGCTTTTCCATTGCCCCAAGATCTGCACTCTCTGCCAAGGCTAATGATTACCTGCTGGTAGTTTATCCAGTTATCCCCTGACTAACTCCACTCTTCCCCTTTGGATGCATTTTCAACCCTGGTCACCTGACCAATCGTAGCTCTGTCGGTGCCATCCATGACATCCCCCTCTTGATTCTTGCTCCTTTGATGTGTGGTGAAGTGGGATGTTATAAATATTTATAGGGGACTTAGTGTACTGACTGAGATCAGCTGTGAAGGTATATATATATCTAATAAGAGTAGTGTATTATATATAACCTTACTTGCTGCCACATATGTATACCTCAGTCAGAATTATTCTGGAATAGTGTGATGACTACGTTATATGTCTAGGGTATGTGTATGATGAAGTGTAAGTCAAAACAACAACAGACAGATCAACAATTTAATTTATTCCACTACACTTGACAACACTGTGACACTCACATACATAAAACACTCTACAAGGATATCTTAAAGGAGTCACTGATAACTTTTCAAATAACAATATGTATTCATTGCTGTCATGAATGAATATGTGTCCTGATTCAAATACAAAGGGAACCAGGAATCACAATCAATTTTAATTACAAGTTATAAGTACAGAATTTATCAATATGAATATTGTAGTGACATATATTATTAAAAGTATCCTATGTGTGTCAGTTGTGTAGTAGTAATATGAGGTAATACTGGTTTTGTTTTGTTCAAGCTCTGTTGGTATTTGTCATCATGACTTCAATAGTTTGTCTTTATTAGAACTAGTATTGGAGATGTTCTCAGTTCCTGATATTAAAACAATTTAATTCCCCTCTTAATGTTATTTTTACAATGTCATTTTAAGATGGGGTACATAATGTTGAGCTCAGCTGGCCAGATCAGCTTATCTTGCGTGATGGCGGCAGGAAAAGACTCCTCTGCTCGATTTCTCCCCTGTGCTCTGGAGACACCTCACTGATAGCTAAATGGACCAAGGAGTATGCTGTCCGACTCTGGATTCAGCAAAGCTCTGACCAGGTGCTGCTCAATAACGTCAAGACCACAGTCCCTGAAAACAAGAAGGATGTACCTTCTACTTCATAACTAATTGATACTCTAGTTCTACACTGAGCACAATACATCACAAACATTGAGTTCAGAGCGTTAGGCCAACTGTCAGCTTCATCTGAAATACTTTATACCAGTATTTCCCTCCCTAATGGTTACTACGCCTCTGCAATTCCAGCATTATTTCTTTCTAGTCAATCATCTAGGTGTCAGTGTACTGTTTGGCCATTCCATGCCGTTTTACTTTCCTCCGACACCTTCTGTTCAGGCTGGAGCATTATAGGCTTTACATCATGTTTGCTACTGAACTACACATATATACAGGCATAAATTAACAATTCACATTCAATTTTCATTAAAAGATACTGAATGTTTCAAGCTTACCACAATTCATGGAAATAAACACAGATACGTTGACTAGCAATGAATTCTGGCACAAATACTGGCACAAATTCCCATCTGCTTATGTTCCAGGCTTTTATTTAGCAAAAATATGAGCTGGCTTCAACGCACTGTTGCTTTATCAAGCTTATTTGAACTAGTGGTCTCGAACTAACGCTCCTAAGTGATTATATCAGCGAGTCTGGCCAATGGAGCCACGTTTCGACAAGTGTTTGAAAAAATTTTACCTTCCTACGTCTCCCCTAACAACCAAGGATAGCATTTATAGTCCGACTAATCGTGTGTAGCCTTACATATCATTCCAGCCAATCAGTTCAAATGTAACTTGTGGCCCATTTCCCGTACAATGGTGGTTTAAAAAATCTACCACTGAGCGATTCTGATTTTGGGTGTTGTCTGACAGCACCATCATTTTATTTTGGCTATAACTTGTTAATTCCTAGACTATTTGCGTAACGTTTTACATATTCTTTGTCAGCAAGCCCTAAGGAACCCAAATATACAAATTTAAAAGAGCTAAGTGGCTGCGTTCAAAATATGCAATTTCTTCTACCTCCTGTTTCGAAGATGTGCTGTCTGGGTACTGTAATGTTTTCAAACGTAAACCCATCTAATGTCATCTTTTCTAATAAGAGTTTTTCAGGATTTTAAAACCTAACTCTGGGAAGGTTAGTGTTTTTATCACTGTCCGTCTGAAAAAAAGTTAGTGCATGTGGCCCTACACGCGTGATAGTAGTAATAATTGTGTATCGCGCGACGCGAGTTTAGTGTTGCACGTGTTCGGCTTTCTGCCTCTCCCCTCTCTCTATCCTTTAGTCCATCTGTTCGTTCGTTTTGGTAACGTAGTATAATTAATGTTAGGATTAATTTAGGTCATTACGCAGTGTGCCTCTCAATGTTTTTCTCAGAAATGCAATACCCGTTTTAATGTGTTGTGGAAACGCTTGTATTTATGCAGTGGCTTATATTTAACGTGGAAACGTTACAATTTGCAGACGAAGCATAAAACAAAGGGGATTTCGAGTACAGTCATTGTGACAGCACTGTTATTTTACCATTGCTCTTTTCTTTATTAGAATTTATTTGTTAGGCTTTATATTTACCTGATAATTTATATATGTGGATTAGAATATTTCACGACACCTCCCCTCTTAAAACAGACATCCCATGTCAGTCCTTTATTCTATATACACATAGATAAATGTAAGTCAACTTGACTTTACTCTGCTGTGGTGCTATCATGGTTTTATGTAGTTGGGTCCATTCAGAGTAGGCACTACTCATGAAATCTGCCTCAGACTTCTACAACCAATAATATATTTCGGTTATGTTACTGAACAGCCGCAAGTGTGAGTGCTTGTCTTAATGCTGCTTCGCAACCCGTATTCACCATTTCTCTTCTCTGAGTCTGCGCAATGACATGTCCAGAGAACATTATATTTCCCTCAAAATGTACGTTATGAGGAGATAACATATACCTGGTGATAGCAGAGTTTTCGTAGTGGATCCCATAATCTTCTTATTATCCTGTATGAAACATTCGGAATATCCTCAATCAAAGAGGCAACTCAGGGATTCATTACGTTCCTCCGAAATGTTTATATCCAACAATTTTCTCATCATTCTAGAGAAGACACTAGGCGCATTCTTCAATCCAAATGGCAATCTATTAAACTCATAGTGTCCTTCTGAAGTACTGAAAGCTAGGTATGGTCTAACCTCAGGCTTTACTGGAATCTGATAGTATCCTTTACTCAGATCCACTTTTGAGAAATATTTAGCTTTATTTAGTCTGGCAAACAGCTGATTTGTATCCGGCAATGGATCCACCTGTCCTTCTGTAATAGCATCCAGTCTCCTGTAATCTATACAGAGTCTATGTTCTCCAGAGGGCTTCCTTAAGAGTACAACACCGGAACTATACGAGGATTCACTGTGTGAAATAATTCCTTCCTTCAATAGATAGTCTATCTCTTCCTTCAAAGCTTTCTCCTTAGCAAACGGAATCGAATATGGTTTCATACAGACAGGTGTGGGGTCTATCAGTTTCATATCATATTCCAAAGGGTTTGTATGCCCTGGTCGGTCTGTTAACACCTCTGCATGATTATTTAGAACCTGTTGCACTCTCTCTTTCTGAGTTTTCGTTAAATGTGTACTGATTTTCACCTGTGCTGCTGTCTCACAGGGGTGAAATGGATATTCAAATGATGAAAGTGGTTCCTTTTTCATCTCCATGGCGATGGACAAGGTCAACAAGTGTGTCTCTTCCTGATGTTCTCTTTCCAAATATTTCTTCAGGAGATTCACATGATAGATTTTTTCTTTCCCCTTCTTATCTATCTTATAATTTGTTCTAGACACCTTCTCTAGAACTGTATATGGACCCTGCCATCCAATTTGTAACTTATTCTGACTCCCGGGCAAAAGAAGCAGTACCTTCTCTCCCACAGCCAAATTTCTGTCTTTCGCCTTCCTGTTATAATAGGCAGCATGTTTCTTCCTGGCTTGTTTCAAATTTTCATTGGCAAGTTTCCAGCCAGTTTTTAAACGAGTGGTCAGCTCATTCACATATTGGTATGAAGATGTAATGTTTTCCTCTGCCTTTTCATCAGTCCACGTTCTTAACAAAGCTACATATGGACCTTTAATTTTGTGGACCTATTTGTCCATGCACCGGTATGGTCTCTTCCACTCGAAGCTCTATAGTGATGATTTTTCTTCCCAGAATTTCATTCACAAAAACGACCGCTACCAATTTTTCTCTTGGGGTTGTCTCCCCACTTAAAATTCTTGATGAGAGATTTCCTCTCTACATCCTCTTCCTCCAGTTTGTTTAAGTCCGATTGAGGGATTTTCGGCTTATCCTGGGGTAAGACATCTTTTTGCACTCTCCGCATAGTGGCCATTGTAAAACAGTTAAGTGAAGCTTGTCCGTGAAAAGGGGCTTCCCATTCCATTTGGTCCACTTTATCAAATCTATTTTTTCTTTTTATTATCAGGCCTAATTTTGCCCCGTGGCGTGTCCAGGTCCTGATCCATGTTCCCACTTGTGGGTGTTCCCTCATGTGCTATGCTACACCTTTCTACAAAATTCTCAATGTCCCATCTTGCTTTGGGCCAATAATAATTGTGAGCCACCTTTTGAATGATGGTACCTATCTTCTCATGGTCCCCATCTGGGTTCACATGTAGGCTCCTTATTAAGTCTGCCCTATATCTTTTTGGAAGAACCAGCTGTCCGTGACCTTTGGATCTAGCTCCAGTCTTCCTATACATCAACTTGTTTTTTCATGTAAAAATCTCCCTTGCCTGGAGTTGTATGACAAGTTGACAATTTCCTGAAACAAGGCTTGAGTGTTTTATCCCCAGCCTGTGCCTTCCTCATCTCTTCTGGAGTGGTATCCAACATAATATCCTCCTCCTGTCTTGAGGTCGACCTGACCTGAAGGGTGGCCATATACACAGGTTTCCTTCTGCAACGGTCAGTGTCATGATTGTCCATCTGACAATTCTTACACCACCTTTTTCCTTGGTTGAAAGATTTTCTTTCATCATATTTCCTTTCATCGAATTGTGGGAATTTATTTTTATTTTCATACCGTGGCCTATCAAATTGGTGATTACCTTTGTTTTGATCCCTAGGATCAAATTTATTAAAGTTCTGTGGTGCCCTAAAGTTATCCACTTGTTTCTTTTTATTACCTGTTACCTCTGCTTGAGCTGCTTGATACCTTTCAGCAACATTTAGCAACTCACCCAGCCTCTCTGCACCTTGTTCCATGAGAAACTTTCTCAGGTCTGGAGCCATGGACTCTCTTATTGCTCTATAAGGACCATTTCCTTAAGATCTTGGGTTTTCCCCAGAGAAGTCCATTTCTCCAAGTATGTCTCTATTCGTGCAGAGAACTGGTGATAGGTTTCACCTGACAGTAGTTTAGCATTCCTAAATTTTTTCCTATAAAATTCTGCATTCTTTTCATACCTTAACAAAAGAGCCTGCTTTAGCATGTCATAATTTTCCTGATCACCTCTGCTCATGCAAAAACTTCATAAGCTGCCCCACGAAGTCCCTGAGATAACTTTAAGCTCCACCTTTCTCTCTCTAACCCATACGTGGTAGCTAATAGTTCATACCTATTTAGGTAGCTCTCTATTTATCATCGTCTTTCTCCAACAAAATGATCTAAATGATGAAATTCATAGCTGAGGTTGAGGCTCCTTGGCTAGCAGTGGCATCAGAGGCAAAGGGACTGGCACCATTTTCAGGAGCATGGCCTTGAAACAACAAAACCCTTAGTCGTAACTCATGTTCCCTTTGTAATCTTTTATCTTCTGCTTCCCTTTCCAGCAAAATTTTCAATTTGTCTGCCAAGCGTAATTACCACACCTACTTCCTTAGCGAGGCTTCTCTTTTCTCTTGGGGTCGCCAAAGCTTCTCTTCCTTTCGTCTTTTCAACATAAAAGTCAATCTTCCTTTCAGGGGGCATAAGGGGGGACTTTCCTTTCAGGAGCATGGCCTTGAAACTCAAACTCCCTTAGTCGTAACTCATGTTCCCTTTGTAATCTTTTATCTTCTGCTTCCCTTTCTGCAGTCAATCTTCTTTCTTCTGCTTCCCTTTCTGCAGTCAATCTTTTGTCTTCTCTTCCTGCCTCCAATTTCTTAGCCTCAGCCTCAATCTGCAACCTCTTAGTCTCAGCCTCAGCCTCAAATTGTAACTTCTTAATTTCCCTTTCAGCCTCTAACTTTCTTTCGGCTTCAAACCTTCTTTCTTCGCGTTCAATAAATTTGTCACATTCCGTAGTGACATAGGCAACCATAACTTGCCCATCTAATCCTAACTCTTTTGCAGTCTGAACAGCAGCAGATCGAAATTTGGCCAGGTCCGCCATTGTCTATCAGGTAAATTTATACAATGTCTAACCAACAATTCAATCTCTAAATATATATCTAATGGACAACACAGGCACCGTGAGCTCAACCTTATTTAATTCCACCCAAGGATACCTTTTAATTCTTATATTCCCTGAAGTGAATTACCCCCACTATTTTTAATAGGTAAAGATTCAAAATCCCAAGAGCGAGACCCCAATATATGTGGTGAAGTGGGATGTTATAAATATTTATAGGGGACTTAGTGTACTGACTGAGATCAGCTGTGAAGGTATATATATATCTAATAAGAGTAGTGTATTATATATAACCTTACTTGCTGCCACATATGTATACCTCAGTCAGAATTATTCTGGAATAGTGTGATGACTACGTTATATGTCTAGGGTATGTGTATGATGAAGTGTAAGTCAAAACAACAACAGACAGATAAACAATTTAATTTATTCCACTACACTTGACAACACTGTGACACTCACATACATAAAACACTCTACAAGGATATCTTAAAGGAGTCACTGATAACTTTTCAAATAACAATATGTATTCATTGCTGTCATGAATGAATATGTGTCCTGATTCAAATACAAAGGGAACCAGGAATCACAATCAATTTTAATTACAAGTTATAAGTACAGAATTTATCAATATGAATATTGTAGTGACATATATTATTAAAAGTATCCTATGTGTGTCAGTTGTGTAGTAATAATATGAGGTAATACTGGTTTTGTTTTGTTCAAGCTCTGTTGGTATTTGTCATCATGACTTCAATAGTTTGTCTTTATTAGAACTAGTATTGGAGATGTTCTCAGTTCCTGATATTAAAACAATTTAATTCCCCTCTTAATGTTATTTTTACAATGTCATTTTAAGATGGGGTACATAATGTTGAGCTCAGCTGGCCAGATCAGCTTATCTTGCATGATGGCGGCAGGAAAAGACTCCTCTGCTCGATTTCTCCCCTGTGCTCTGGAGACACCTCACTGATAGCTAAATGGACCAAGGAGTATGCTGTCCGATTCTGGATTCAGCAAAGCTCTGACCAGGTGCTGCTCAATAACGTCAAGACCACAGTCCCTGAAAACAAGAAGGATGTACCTTCTACTTCATAACTAATTGATACTCTAGTTCTACACTGAGCACAATACATCACAAACATTGAGTTCAGAGCGTTAGGCCAACTGTCAGCTTCATCTGAAATACTTTATACCAGTATTTCCCTCCCTAATGGTTACTACGCCTCTGCAATTCCAGCATTATTTCTTTCTAGTCAATCATCTAGGTGTCAGTGTACTGTTTGGCCATTCCATGCCGTTTTACTTTCCTCCGACACCTTCTGTTCAGGCTGGAGCATTATAGGCTTTACATCATGTTTGCTACTGAACTACACATATATACAGGCATAAATTAACAATTCACATTCAATTTTCATTAAAAGATACTGAATGTTTCAAGCTTACCACAATTCATGGAAATAAACACAGATACGTTGACTAGCAATGAATTCTGGCACAAATACTGGCACAAATTCCCATCTGCTTATGTTCCAGGCTTTTATTTAGCAAAAATATGAGCTGGCTTCAACGCACTGTTGCTTTATCAAGCTTATTTGAACTAGTGGTCTCGAACTAACGCTCCTAAGTGATTATATCAGCGAGTCTGGCCAATGGAGCCACGTTTCGACAAGTGTTTGAAAAAATTTTACCTTCCTACGTCTCCCCTAACAACCAAGGATAGCATTTATAGTCCGACTAATCGTGTGTAGCCTTACATATCATTCCAGCCAATCAGTTCAAATGTAACTTGTGGCCCATTTCCCGTACAATGGTGGTTTAAAAAATCTACCACTGAGCGATTCTGATTTTGGGTGTTGTCTGACAGCACCATCATTTTATTTTGGCTATAACTTGTTAATTCCTAGACTATTTGCGTAACGTTTTACATATTCTTTGTCAGCAAGCCCTAAGGAACCCAAATATACAAATTTAAAAGAGCTAAGTGGCTGCGTTCAAAATATGCAATTTCTTCTACCTCCTGTTTCGAAGATGTGCTGTCTGGGTACTGTAATGTTTTCAAACGTAAACCCATCTAATGTCATCTTTTCTAATAAGAGTTTTTCAGGATTTTAAAACCTAACTCTGGGAAGGTTAGTGTTTTTATCACTGTCCGTCTGAAAAAAAGTTAGTGCATGTGGCCCTACACGCGTGATAGTAGTAATAATTGTGTATCGCGCGACGCGAGTTTAGTGTTGCACGTGTTCGGCTTTCTGCCTCTCCCCTCTCTCTATCCTTTAGTCCATCTGTTCGTTCGTTTTGGTAACGTAGTATAATTAATGTTAGGATTAATTTAGGTCATTACGCAGTGTGCCTCTCAATGTTTTTCTCAGAAATGCAATACCCGTTTTAATGTGTTGTGGAAACGCTTGTATTTATGCAGTGGCTTATATTTAACGTGGAAACGTTACAATTTGCAGACGAAGCATAAAACAAAAGGGATTTCGAGTACAGTCATTGTGACAGCACTGTTATTTTACCATTGCTCTTTTCTTTATTAGAATTTATTTGTTAGGCTTTATATTTACCTGATAATTTATATATGTGGATTAGAATATTTCACGACATGATGTCAGCTACATTCTCATGTAGCGGTGTCTTTTGTCAGTGGTTACCCTCATATATGCTTTTGCCTGGACCATCGCATATTTGGATCTAATAAACAGCAATCCGAGCATTATCTTATTGCCACAATGAAGGTATGACGCGAACAGCCCAAAACTAGTCGCATGCCTACATTTTGAATGCGTTCCAGTCGTTCACATCGTGACACTGACAGCGTGATAATTCCTAGCTGTCACAAAATTAACCGTGATGCAACGTTAAAATATCTCCAATGATACAACGTAGGGATAAAAACTAATGCGTAAGCTGCTAGAATACATGATCGCCCACGCCGCGGGTCATCACCCGCCATGGAAATTAAATTGTTAGACTTGAAGGCAAAACGGAACGGGATGAGAACGGAGATCAAAAGGAAAAAAAATCTGACTGAACGCGTGCTTGAAACTAGAAAGGCTAAAAGACGCAAGTGGTGGGGAAAGGAGGAAAAGTCCCGTCCCCAAGTTGACATAAAGTAAAGAAATCGACAAAAGGGACCTTGGATATTATACGCCACAGTCATTTCTTGGACGCTTTTGCGATAACTTAGTCCGTTTATTTGAATGCAGTGATGAACGCATTCCAGAAGATTCTAGAAAATATTTGAAAAGTAACTTTTCTTAATAATAATGTTAGGAATATAAAACCTAGCTGGCCGGATGGCCCATCTTGAGCAGTGAAATAATATGCTTTCATTTATACAGACGGACAGATAATAAGAAAGATATTGACAAAAGACTGTGTTGTTCATATCAACGAACGACTGCATTGAAATAAAACATGTCACTAATTTTCAAAAAATTGTGGCCTTGAAGACGCAAGTGCTAAAATCTAGTTGGAATGAAGAGACGGGGTGGGATGGTGAATTGTGGCTAAAAATAACTTTAAAGGGCAAAATTGTGTAGGGGAAGGCAGGTTTGGTTAAAAAAACAAGTGTGTTTTTTTGTGAAACGCAAGTAGAGACGGACGGACCAACAGACAATAAGGCATACTTGACTGAGGTATGACTGAAATGACTTTTTGGTAGGATATTTGAATTTGAAAAAAGAAAAGGCAGTGATTGGCCATAGATGAATATATATTATCGGCGCTCAGACGCGCATTTTGTGCCATTCATTATAAGTTGTCCTAGTAGACACAGTGAATTATTAAGTGGTGTAATTCCCAGAAGCTATTGAAATATTTAGAGGGACGCTATCCTAAGGCCAGCAGCTCAGCTGAGTTTTGCTAGCATTTAACTGTGTTCTATATTCATAATTCTGGTAAGACTGAAATTATTTCTTTGTACATTTTAATATTTGTTTAAGGTTTCGTGTGATTTGATACTGCAATAGCATAATCTGTCCCTTACAACAAGTAAGGATTCGCTCTAGACCCCCCGCCCCAGTTCAGGGTCTAGAGACAAATAAAATACATAAACTCCAGTAAGGATTAGGAAGGACAGATCAAGTGTTGAGATCAGTGGAACATATCACCTATCCTATTCTATGGCAGGAAGCTAATGAACATATTTCAGAATACGTAGTCTGGGAGAACTTATCCTATGTGAAACCAACTTGGTAAGATGTGTTGTTTGGTCAGAAAGATCTGACCCGTCTATGTGGTGTTGTTGTTGTGTAGTGTTGTGTCCAGAAATGGTTAGAGGATGGAATTCTGACACATGACTAATACTTTGATTGCAGAACTGTGAGTTTCAGTTGGCACCAATGTGGTGTCAAATGAGTTGTTGAATATTACAAGAGTGGACCCGTGCAGTAACATTTTGTCAGAGCAGCCTATTATAGCCCCCAAGCATGGAGAGGTGGGGCCACCATACTTCTGATATTGCCCCAAGCACGGAGAGGTGGGGCCACCAGACTTCTGATATTGCCCCCAAGCACGGAGAGGTGGGGCCACCAGATCTCAGCACCAGAGCTACACATTCAAGCTACGTGAGCGTCTGGTCTGCTGAGAATTCACCAACTCACTTATTTGCTAACACACCCATAAATTTCCATCAAATAACTGGACAATGTGTAGTCACCATAGACAGGGAGTGATGAGGCCACCCCAACAGCACATCCATTAAATGTTCTCCCAAATAGATTACAACTATAAACAGTAGTAATATTAACTAGTCTAATAACATACATATGTACACACCTTGCATTTATTATGTAATATTCATGCATTTCTTTCATAATTGCAAAACCTTTCATATGTTCTGACCAAATTAAAACCTTGGTTCAGAACAAATAAATTTAAAGAAAATTACTTTCCAAATTTTACACACTTGAGTTAGTTCAGTGTATTATAACATTTATTAATATTATTAGACTTAGTAAATATCTGTGTGTTTGTATGTAAACTACCACAACACATTACATATCATTACCCTAGACATTTAACGTAGCCACATTCATTAGAAAAAAAAAAAAAGATAGGTATGAGGTCGTAGTGGTAGCACGAAGGGCCTTCTGACAATTCACAGCTACATTTTATCTCAGGAGCCTTCACAGCTGACCTCATGCATCACACTTAGTAATATCACCATCATACAATACCATCAAATCCACTACATATATTTGGGTCTCTTTGTCCCGGGATAATTAGCCCATTAAGTATATTAGGATCTCCTGGGGGGGGGGGGGGGAGAGAGAATTAGATTAGGGGAACACATTATAAAAATTAAAAGTGTCCCTTAAAATTAAAAGTGTCCCTGAAAATAAAAGTTGGTGAATCTTCACAGCCAGTGGTAGTTAATTAATTAATTAGAATTATTTTAGACTAGAGTAATTAGAAGTACTTTAGTGGTTGGAAATTTTATCTTGCACATTGCTAGATTTGTTTAAAAAGTATGGCGGAGCTGGCCAAATTCAGATCAGCTGCTGTGCTGACGGCAAAGGAGATGGGAATGGATGGTCAGATTTTAATTCAATATGTAACGGCTGAATGTGATAAGTATATTGAACGGGAAGAAAGAAGATTAGAAAAAGAGGCTGAAAGAAAATTAGAGTCTGAAAGGTTGGCTGAAGAGAAGAGGTTACAAATTGAGGCTGACAAAGAGGCTAAAGCATTGGAGGCAGAAGAAAAACGACAGCAAAGGGAGGCAGAAGATAAAAAGGCCGAAAGGGAGGCAGAAGATAAAAAGGCCGAAAGGGAGGCAGAAGATAAAAGGTTGACTGCCGAAAGGGAGGCAGAAGATAAAAAGGCCGAAAGGGAGGCAGAAGATAGAAGGTTGCAGAGGGAGCACGAATTACGACTCAGGGAGCTGGAGCTACAAGGCCAGGCTCCTGAAAATGGTGCCAGCCCTTTTGCCTCAGATGCTACGCCCAGTCTGGGAGCCTCAACATCAGCTATGGGGTTTCATTTAGACCATTTTGTTGAAAAAGACGATGACATAGAGGGGTACCTAGGACGTTTTGAGTTATTAGCTACTACATATGGGTTAGAGAGAGAGAGGTGGAGTTTAAAGCTATCACAGGGACTGAGAGGTACTTCTTACGAAGTCTTCGCAAAAAATGAACAGAGAAGACCAGGAGAATTATGACATGTTAAAGCAGGCTTTGTTATTGAGGTACGAAAAAAATGGGGAATTTTATCGTAAGAAATTTAGAAATGCCAAACTGTTGTCTGGGGAGACATACCACCAATTCTCTGCCAGACTGGAAACCTATTTGGAGAAATGGACTGCTCTGGGGAAGACCCAAGATCTTAAAGAAATGATCATGATTGAGCAATTGAGAGAGTCCATGGTTCCAGACATGAGAAAATTTCTCATGGAACAAGGTGCAGAGAAGTTGGGGGAGGTTTTAAATGTCGCTGAGAGGTATCAGGCAGCCCAGGCAGAGGTAAGTGGTGCTAAAAAGAAGCACATAGACAATTTTAAAGCTCCACCGCAATTTAATAAATTTGATAATAGAGAGCAGGGAAATAAAGGTAGGACAAACTTTGAACGGCCAAGAAATGACTACCGAGACAGAAACTCACAGTTCAATGACCAAAAATCCAATGAAAGAAAACCGTTTAACCAAGGGAAAAGATGGTGTAAATGGTGCAAGAAAGATAACCATAACACCGAATTTTGTAGAAGGAAACCTTCAAACATTGCTGCAATGAAGTCGGGGACTCAAAGATTAAAGGTTAATCCTAAGGGACAGCAGGAACCTTATCACCCCCCAGTTTGTGAGGATGTTATTTGTAATGGGGTCACCATAAGGTGCCTTTATGATACAGGTTTGGATTATGATTCAGTTGTGAAGTCTAGCCTAGTGGACCCAAGTCAGTATACCACAGAAACAGTGGAAATACAAGGGGCAACTAAGGACATACCACTCATGACACTTCCCATAGCAAGGATAACGGTGAAAACTCGCTATGTGGAAGGAGAAATCAGAGCAGCAGTGATAGATGAACCAATCTACCCTCTGATATTGGGGTGTAGATACGTCTTCTTGGGGAATCCCGAGAGACCTGTGATCATGGCGACAATGCAGACCAGGTCACAGAAGAAGGAGGAAGAAGGTGAACCTATAAATGCTCATCCAGAGGAGATGAGGAAGGCGCAGGCTGAGGATAGGACACTCAAGCCATGTTTTAAAAAATTGCCCAAATGCCACACACCTCCGAGCAAGGGGGAATATTTTATGAAGAACAAACTCTTATACACGAAGGCCGGAACTGGAACAAATGGTCACAACCAGCTGGTTCTTCCCACTTCATATAGGGATAAAGTGATGGAACTCGGGCATGCGATTCCCTTCAGTGGTCACATGGGGATCAGCGCCACAGGACAGCGTATAGCTTGTCATTACTTCTGGCCAGGGATAACGGAGGATATAAAAAGATATGTCAAATCCTGCCCAGAATGTCAAAGGGTAGCTCCAAAGCACTGGACTGCTCCTGCAACTCTAGGGGAAATGCCCATAGTGGGAACACCTTTTGAGAGGGTTGCAGTGGATATTGTGGGACCTCTCACTCGGACCAAGAGGAGGAACAGTTACATCCTTACTCTGGTGGACACTTGTTCTATGTGGGGAGAGGCGGTAGCCCTGCCATCAATTGATTCAAAACATGTAGCAGAGGCACTACTTACAATATTTACCCGATTAGGATTCCCGCATCAAATCTTGACGGATAATGGCTCTCAGTTCAAGGGGAAACTAACGGAAGAAGTTTTTAAGCTATTTCAAGCCAGACACTTTCATTGTAGTCCGTACCATCCGCAAGGGAACGGCCAGGTAGAGAGGTTCAACGGGACTCTCATTTCTATCCTGAGAAAGCTGGCACACGAAAAACCGGATCTGTGGGATCAATTCCTGCCCGCCGCATTGTTTGCGTATCGGGAGGTACCACATAGTTCAACCGGGATGGCTCCCGCAACTCTGCTATTTGGGAGGCCAATAAAAGGTCCATTAGAAGCGCTATTAAGGACCTGGACAGATGAGAAGGCGGAAGAGACTGTTACCTCATCTTATCAATACGTGAACGAACTGACCACTCGTTTGAAAGCTGGATGGAAACTGGCAAATGATAATTTGAAACAAGCCAGGAAGAAACATGCAGCATATTTTAATAGGAAGGCAAAGGACAGAGAACTGGCAGTGGGAGAGAAGGTGCTGCTTTTACTACCCGGTAGCCAGAATAAATTACAAATTGGATGGCAAGGTCCATATACGGTTCTAGAGAAGGTGTCTAGAACAAACTATAAAATTGACAAAAAGGGGAAGGAGAAAGTTTATCATGTAAACCTGTTAAAGAAGTATCTGGACAGACCACTCCAGGAAAGCACCCCCTTACTGACCTTAGCTATCGCAACTCAAATGCAAAAGGAACCACTCACCTCACATGAATACCCATTACATCCTTGTGAAACAGCAGCACAGGTAAAAGTCAGTAAGCACCTGACTAAAAACCAGAGGGAGAGAGTTCAACAGGTTCTGGAGGAACATACAGATGTATTAACAGATAAACCAGGCCATACAAATTTGCTACAGTATGACATGAAACTGGTAGACTCAAACCCCAATCTGTATGAGAGCCTATTCTATTCCGTTCGCGAAGGAGAAGGCATTGAAGGAAGAAATAGATTATTTGTTGAAGGAGGGGATTATTTCACACAGTGAATCATCTTTTAGCTCTAGTGTCGTATTGTTGAGAAAACCGTCTGGGGAACACAGACTGTGCATAGATTACAGGAAACTGAATGCTGTCACAGAAGGACAAGTGGATCCATTACCAGACACAAAACAGTTATTTGCCAGACTGAACAAGGCAAAATACTTCTCAAAGGTGGATCTTAGTAAAGGCTATTACCAGATCCCAGTGAAGCCTGAAGTGAGACCTTATTTGGCTTTTAGCACTTCGGATGGACATTATGAATTCAACATGCTACCATTCGGACTGAAAAATGCTCCGAGTGTATTTTCAAGGATGATGCGCAAATTGTTGGATCCCCTGAATAACCATGTATCACGAATTTCATGGATGATATTCTCGTCGCCACAGAGACATTTGAAGAACACATTGAAGCTCTAGAAATGTTATTTAATAGGCTTAGGGAGGCGAACTTAACTGCTAGGCCAACAAAATGTTGCATTGGATGCAAAGAGTTGGAATTCTTGGGACACACTGTATATCAGGGTAGCAAGAACTTGGAAAAACTGCAGAGAGCACCTAGACCACAAACAAAAAAGGACGTGCGATCATTCGTGTCGTTATGCGGATTTTATCAAAAATATATCAAAGATTTTAACTCTATTTGTGCTCCTCTGACTGATCTGATTCGCAAGGGACTTCCAGATAAAATTAATTGGACTGCGCAAAGTGAATTAGCGTTCCAAGACTTAAAGGAAAAACTCACTAGCAAGCCTATTCTCAAACTGCCTGATTTGACACAGGACTTTGTCTTAAGAACCGATGCAAGTAATGTAGGACTCGGAGCGGCTTTGTTGCAAAGATCATCTTCACCTGATGGGGAACTGAAACCAGTCGCTTATGCAAGCCGCAAATTGAATAAGGCGGAACAAGGATACTCCACAAGTGAAAAAGAATGTTTAGCGTTAATCTGGGCAATAAAGAAGTTTCAAATCTATCTGTATGGTAGGACTTTTGTGGTCGAGACGGACCATCAGCCTCTCGTATTCTTATCTCAGGCTAAGCATGAAAACGCAAGATTGCTGAGGTGGTCTTTATTGCTTCAACCTTATCAGTTTAGTATCCAATATATCCCAGGCAAATTGAATGTCGGTGCAGAATTCCTCAGTCGGCACCCCTGTGATGAAATTAGAGTAATGGCAGGCGTAAGGAGAGATTTTATCTATGTGTATCACTGGTTTTAGAACTTGCCGTAGGCATGTTTTCAAGTGGGGAGATGTGTCACAAAATTAACCGTGATGCAACGTTAAAATATCTCCAATGATACAACGTAGGGATAAAAACTAATGCGTAAGCTGCTAGAATACATGATCGCCCACGCCGCGGGTCATCACCCGCCATGGAAATTAAATTGTTAGACTTGAAGGCAAAACGGAACGGGATGAGAACGGAGATCAAAAGGAAAAAAAATCTGACTGAACGCGTGCTTGAAACTAGAAAGGCTAAAAGACGCAAGTGGTGGGGAAAGGAGGAAAAGTCCCGTCCCCAAGTTGACATAAAGTAAAGAAATCGACAAAAGGGACCTTGGATATTATACGCCACAGTCATTTCTTGGACGCTTTTGCGATAACTTAGTCCGTTTATTTGAATGCAGTGATGAACGCATTCCAGAAGATTCTAGAAAATATTTGAAAAGTAACTTTTCTTAATAATAATGTTAGGAATATAAAACCTAGCTGGCCGGATGGCCCATCTTGAGCAGTGAAATAATATGCTTTCATTTATACAGACGGACAGATAATAAGAAAGATATTGACAAAAGACTGTGTTGTTCATATCAACGAACGACTGCATTGAAATAAAACATGTCACTAATTTTCAAAAAATTGTGGCCTTGAAGACGCAAGTGCTAAAATCTAGTTAGAATGAAGAGACGGGGTGGGATGGTGAATTGTGGCTAAAAATAACTTTAAAGGGCAAAATTGTGTAGGGGAAGGCAGGGTTGGTATAAAAAAACAAGTGTGTTTTTTTGTGAAACGCAAGTAGAGACGGACGGACCAACAGACAATAAGGCATACTTGACTGAGGTATGACTGAAATGACTTTTTGGTAGGATATTTGAATTTGAAAAAAGAAAAGGCAGTGATTGGCCATAGATGAATATATTATCGGCGCTCAGACGCGCATTTTGTGCCATTCATTATAAGTTGTCCTAGTAGACACAGTGAATTATTAAGTGGTGTAATTCCCAGAAGCTATTGAAATATTTAGAGGGACGCCATCCTAAGGCCAGCAGCTCAGCTGAGTTTTGCTAGCATTTAACTGTGTTCTATATTCATAATTCTGGTAAGACTGAAATTATTTCTTTGTACATTTTAATATTTGTTTAAGGTTTCGAGTGATTTTGATACTGCAATAGCATAATCTGTCCCTTACAACAAGTAAGGATTCGCTCTAGACCCCCCGCCCCAGTTCAGGGTCTAGAGACAAATAAAATACATAAACTCCAGCAAGGATTATGAAGGACAGATCAAGTGTTGAGATCAGTGGAACATATCACCTATCCTATTCTATGGCAGGAAGCTATTGAACATATTTCAGAATCTGTAGTCTGGGAGAACTTATCCTATGTGAAACCAACTTGGTAAGATGTGTTGTTTGGTCAGAAAGATCTGACCCGTCTATGTGGTGTTGTTGTTGTGTAGTGTTGTGTCCAGAAATGGTTAGAGGATGGAATTCTGACACATGACTAATACTTTGATTGCAGAACTGTGAGTTTCAGTTGGCACCAATGTGGTGTCAAATGAGTTGTTGAATATTACAAGAGTGGACCCGTGCAGTAACATTTTGTCAGAGCAGCCTATTATAGCCCCCAAGCACGGAGAGGTGGGGCCACCATACTTCTGATATTGCCCCCAAGCACGGAGAGGTGGGGCCACCAGACTTCTGATATTGCCCCCAAGCACGGAGAGGTGGGGCCACCAGATCTCAGCACCAGAGCTACACATTCAAGCTACGTGAGCGTCTGGTTTGCTGAGAATTCACCAACTCACTTATTTGCTAACACACCCATAAATTTCCATCAAATAACTGGACAATGTGTAGTCACCACAGACAGGGAGTGATGAGGCCACCCCAACAGCACATCCATTAAATGTTCTCCCAAATAGATTACAACTATAAACAGTAGTAATATTAACTAGTCTAGTAACATACATATGTACACACCTTGCATTTATTATGTAATATTCATGCATTTCTTTCATAATTGCAAAACCTTTCATATGTTCTGACCAAATTAAAACCTTGGTTCAGAACAAATAAATTTAAAGAAAATTACTTTCCAAATTTTACACACTTGAGTTAGTTCAGTGTATTATAACATTTATTAATATTATTAGACTTAGTAAATATCTGTGTGTGTGTATGTAAACTACCACAACACATTACATATCATTACCCTAGACATTTAACGTAGCCACATTCATTAGAAAAAGAAAAAAAAAGATAGGTGTGAGGTCGTAGTGGTAGCACGAAGGGCCTTCTGACAATTCACAGCTACATTTTATCTCAGGAGCCTTCACAGCTGACCTCATGCATCACACTTAGTAATATCACCATCATACAATACCATCAAATCCACTACACTAGCCCGTATTCGATTTCCGAAATCACGAGTTGATGATACAGGAGAAATATTAGTCTCTGTTCCAAGCGCGCAGCAGCCATTGTTTTAAGGCTGCCATTCTTCGCTTGCGCTTCTGTATGATCAGTTCGACATGATACTTGAATGATAGCCCACGATCAAACGTTACTCCCAGATACTTCAGCCTGTCTTCCTTTCAATGTTCTGCCCATTGAAAGTGATGTCTGGAAGGTCTGCTTTCACTATGGAATTGTTCAAAGAGCACTACTTCACACAGGCATTGTTGGGATTGACCCTTGATCCGTTTTCCTCACACCATTTAGAAACCGCTTGTAGTGTCTCTCGTATGCCTTGGACCATTTCCTATCTGTCTGAGCCAGTTCTGTACATGATAGTCTGTAAACTGTGCCAGTACTAGGTACTTAGCTGGCAATGTGGTGATAGTGAGTTCTGGTTCAGTCACTGCTGGTTCCCATTGAAGTTTTGACTGTTCCTTTTCAAGTCATGAGTCGAGTGGCGTGGTAGCAGACAGTTCCTTGCGTTGCAGGAGTAAGCACCTCAGATTTAGCCTCTTTAAGTACCTTCTAGATCCGTCTGTTAGAGATGGTGCCGGGTGTCGAATTCTGGTAACTAGTATCAAAAACCCAATAGGTTTAATAATATATCCAGATTTTGATGCACAGGATCGCCGATAGAATGTTATGCAGCTGTTTAAGAAGCAGTCTTCCCCGTGAGCTATTATTAATTGCTATGTTCCAACTATTTGCTTTTAACACAGGGCAGATTTATAGGGGTCGGGATAATAAAAGCCGTTATCAAATAATGGTACTGGCAATTTCACACAAGCTAATATTTACTCTGGCCCTAATCACTCCATAAAAAAATCTTCTTTCTGTCACCTCCTGGGTTTCTTGACGAACATTTAAAATGCAGTGAGGAAACCTCAAACCGCTCTAGATTTTAAAGTTGCAATTTTGCTGACTCAAACTTTACCTTTGTGTGGTTCTCTTGAGTGAAACCCAATCACAATTTAGTTTAGCTAAGTATCTAATTTTAACGCCAATCGCGAGGTAAGGAGTTTTGTTTTAGTAAATTCTCCCCTTCGCCTCACCATGAAATATTGACACGACCATATAAGGTTTTGCACTTTAAGCGTCACATTTACCGGGGCCATTATGTCATATTCCTTGTCCTAATTCCACAATCTTGTTAATAGACTTGCCAGAAATCATTACGTACTATGCCTAGTGTCCACATTGTTACAATCAAGCTAACTTTGGAAGTTGCATTTACTGCAAGTCATGCCCGCAGGTTATCTTTAATTCACCGTCTTCACCCAATCTGGCCGGAAATACTTATGCAAACTAAATGTAATGTCCTTATACCTCCTTGCCGATAAATATACGCCGAGACTATCGTCTTGAGTTAATCTAGCAAACACGCCAGCCTTGAAGGAAAATTATACGATATGGAAAAAGCTTGTGCTGATGGCACGCGACAGGAGGACTTGTCACACAAGGAGCTCAAACAAAATCATTCATGTGCTCTTGTAATGATAACCTGTGTGTAGCGATTTGTTTTATATTAGGTTGGCAGCCCCACGCAGAACCTCACATTAGTCGCCTCTAGACATGCATGAGCGCGCAGTAGTCATTTTCTTTCGTTATCTGTTCAGAGACTTCTGGAAATTACACGGGACAGAAATGAGGGTCGGAGTGGCTAAGAGGTATGGCGTCCGCCTCTAGTTCTAAAGGTACAGGGTTCTGTTCCCAGTACAGGGAATATATTTGATGGAAGTTTTTCCGATCCAGTAGGTCATAATGATGTCATACTCCCCGCACCCCCACCCCCAGATCTTCTGGGTTGTGAGATCGGATGCCTAGTCTTCTCGGATAAGGGCGAAGAAATAGGGGGTCCCGTATGCAAGTTGCGCACGTTAAAAATCCATCGGCAGTTGGAAATCGTAAAGAGTAGGCCATACGGCCGTTGCCCTGGCAAAATTGTCAAAATTAGGAAACCAGCCCACCAAAAAAATATTTCTGTAAACATTCACTGGGATCCTCGCCGATGCTACGGAGTTCGTGCACTGTGTTGAGGTCCTCCTAGTGTGATATAAGGGAGGAGATCGGCGCACTGATGGAGTCGTCCGTGTGCAATAAGGATGGTCCTTAAAACCAACAGACAGACTCTGCTTGGGGGGTAGGGACGGAAAAGGCAGCAAGGTAGGAAACTGTTCATCGCATCTCATAAAAAGCTGGACCTAGTATGGTGACGTCTCTTTACTCCACTACGGCCTTATCTGTTGTGCGACTATGGTTTACCTTTTACCCCAATAGGCAGAGGCGTATCATCACGTACTCTGCAGAATTCACAAGAATGTAAACTTAGCATTCATATGACAACGCATTTACTCAGCTGCACACTAGGATGATGTCAACAGTATTTTGTTTACTGTAAGCAAAGGTAATTAAACAAGACTGGGCCCCGAACAAAAAGAGAACAGGCATAATCAGTTTCTCGGCTCTAGTGCAGTGTAAACAGATGTAAAGCGCTGTTTGTTTTAATGATCCTTTGTTGTGTATTTGTCGTATTCGCCGACTTCCGAGTTAATAAGGTTTTAATTTGCTTCGGTTTCTACTTTCTCTTCGTTCCTCCACTTCTTTTATCTCCTGTTCTCCTTACTTTGTTTTTGTTTCTGTGTATTTTTTATTAGTCGGTATTGTTACAATTGTGTTTTTTTTTAATTTCTTCTTCATCTGTCATTTTGTTTTCTACTTTTCTCTTTCTTACATCTTTCTTACATCGTTCATCATTATGACCCTTCAGGTCCCAAAAAGCATAGGCCGTAAACAACAAACTTATACTAAGTCAATCTATCCCGTGCCATCATCCCTTTCATCTCTGTCTCCAGCTCTCTTTTCCGTGTATTTATGGTTTCCCCCTAACTATCTTACCCGGGGATTCCAGAAGAAAAACTCGCAATTCTATCATCATCTTTCCATAATGTGTGCCCTATTCGTCGTCAGCGTCTTCTCATCTCTTGTTCCAATGAAAAAGTCTGGCTCTTGTCATCAGTTTCACATTTTTTCTATCTTCGCTTCATTATTACAATCTTCTTTCCTTCCTTTTCTTCAGGGAACTAAGATAGCGAGGTTATTCTTTGGGAAACTAAAAAAGCGAGATTACTCTTCAGGGAACTCAAACAGCGAGATTACTCTTCAGGGAACTCAAACAGCGAGATAACTCTTCAGGGAACTCAAACAGCGAGATTACTTCAGCAGTGAACTCAAATAGCGAGATTACTCTTCAGGGAACTCAAACAGCGAGATTACTTCAGCAGTGAACTCAAATAGCGAGATTGTTCTTCAGGGAACTCAAACAGCGAGATTACTTCAGTGAACTCAAATAGCGATTTATAACACATAAGGAAGGGAAACCCGAGGCCTGTAAACAGTAAATTAATATGAGACAAACATAAAGGTATGTTATCAGGCACTCGTAGGAAATAAAGAAGTAGAACACTAGACAACAGAAAAACAACAGACATGAGTGGCTTACCCAGGATTCGAACCCTGGACCTTCCGTGCGACAACCCCGCCTACCTATGCAAGCGAATCACACTATCCTCCCTGCCATCTACGCATCACCAAAAAATGATGCTTCGATGACAGGTCATTAGTGCGAACCGCAAGACATAACACCGGAAGTTTACCATGGGCAGTTCAGCCTATTAATGACGCAATCACTTCTGTTGTTCCCCTATTATACAGTATAGGCCAGTCCACACAAGACAAAGAACTTAATACTGTGTCCAGTAAATGACAGTAGACTTAGAACAGTAAGAACAGGACACACAGTATTAAGGTCTTCAGGGAACTCAAACAGTGAGATTACTCCTCAGGGAACTCAAACAGCGAGATTACTCTTCAAGGAACTCAAACAGCGAGGTTACTCTTCAAGGAACTCAAACAGCTAGATTCTCTTCAGGGAACTCAAATAGCGATGATACTCTTCGGGGAACTCAATTAGCGAGGTTACTCTTCAGGGAACTCAAATAGCGAAGTTACTCTTCATGGAACTCAAATAGCGAGGTTACTCTTCCAGGAACTCATTTGGCGATGATACTCTTCAGGGAACTCAAATATCGAGGTTACTCTTCAGGGAACTCAAACAACGAAGTTTCTCTTTAGGGAACTCAATTAGCGAAATTAAACACTTCGTATATCTCGAACTACGATGTCAAACACTCTTTAGACAGCTCAAATCGCGAGACGAAACATTTGGTATGTCTCGAATCGCACGGTCAAACACTCTTCACTCAAACAGCGAGACATACATTTTTCATGGATCTAAAATCGATACGTTAAACACACTTCAGAGAGCTCAAACTGCGAAGTTAAACACTCTCCAATGAGACGGAAACGCTCGTTACGGAGCTCAAAATGCGAGTTACAGAAAAAGAAATTAACGTTAGCCAAATTATTAACACCTGTAGGTGCTGAACGAAAAGAACTATGCCAAAAGCACAAATCCCTCTCGATAAAGGTAGTCGTTAAGACTGAACGCACCGAGGCAGGTAAGCAAGCATGCCAGGAATTACAAGTAACAAAGCCGACAAAGAAAATTCCAACACCAGACTGATTCCTGTTTAGATGGATGAACGTTAAATCCTTTCTTTTGTACAATGCAGCTATTCTATCGATTTTCCCATGCTTTTCCTCGCTTTCTATACTCTGGCACTCTAGCGTATTAAGACAGATTAGTTTGTATGTTTCTGAGTAACTGTTCGAACCAAATTATTATCTTTTTCAGTGTGTACTATGGTTTTTTTTTTAAATCAAATGTTGCCTCGTTTTGGCGCCATTCAAAATAGAAACAGGGTCTGTCGGATATATTAGGGTGTATGCACAAATACAAAAGACCGTGTGGTCTGGTTCAATATACGTGTGTTCTTGCTCCAGAACTTCTGACATCACTCATCACTTACGCTCATCAAATTCACAGTGCAGCGTAACGCACGGTTTTCTATCAGAATTCACGAGGCTGTGTATCACTTTATACCGGAGTTGATACACGAAAGCTGACATAACGGAGATTCGTGCCATTACACTGATAAGTTCACAGCGCCATACATGCATTGCTGCAATATTTGCCTACATGCACTGCTGCAATATTCGCCCCTAGCATCCATACTCGCTGTTTACTCGCTACTTACTTTGACATTTGTGATGCTGATGGTGTTTCCCGTTGTTGTGATGATGTTACGTGCCTCGGCATCTTTCTCCCTGACAAAATAAAACAGATGGGGTTGTAAAAAGATGGCTATTCTCATTTGTCAGTAATGTTTAAAAATGACGGACGAGAAATGGTGAAAATGTGAGGAAGAGGTAAGAAAAATATGAAGACGAGATAATAAACATAAGAAGAAGAGATAAAGAAGAAGGAAGAAAATATAAGGAAGATATGAAGTAGACATAAAGAAAATAAGAATTAGAGATAAGGAAATACGAATAAGAGATAAGGATGAGGAAAAGATAAGGAAGATACGAAGAAGAGAAATGGAAAATACGAATAAGAGATGAGGAAGAATGAAGAAACAATAAGGAAGATACTAAGATGAGATATGAAGAATATGAAGAAGAGATAAGGAAAATATAAAGAGGAAAAAAAGAAAAATACATAAAAGACAGATGAAAAAGGCCAAAAAGAGATTTTTAAAAAAGTACGAAGACAAGAGAAAGAAAATACGAAGAAGACAAGTAAAATATGAAGAAGAGAAATATTCAAAGAAGACAGAAGAGTATTGATTGATTGACAGGTTGATTGTTCCGCTGGTATTTGTCTGGCTGTTGCCATCAGTTCCACACCAGTGATCTTGTTATCCCATTTTAATCCTTCTATTCTATGCAAGAAGCACCCGTTTATGAAAGTCTGTAACTTTCTGGTAGTATCGATGATGAATTATAAATAATAATAATAGCAGCAGCAGCAGCAGTAGCTGCAGAGGCAGTATTAGTAGTAGTAGTAGTAGTATTAGTAGGAGTAGTAGTAGTAGTAGTAGTAGGAGGAGGAGGAGAAGCAGCAGCAGGAGGAGGAGTAGTAGTAGTAGTAGTAGTAGTAGTAGTAGTAGTAGTAGTAGTAGTAGTAGTAGTAGTAGTAGTAGTAGTAGTAGTAGTAGTTAATAGTTAGAAGTAGTTGTAGTAAAATAGTCTTAAGATTGTAAGGAATCAATGACGATTATAAATATATGCTTATGTGGAATGATGTAAAAAAGCAAAATGAAAATGAAGGATTTATTATTTGTTTCATAAAAATAAATATAAACAAACAAACATCAAACAAAGACACAAAACAGGTGAGAAGAATATAAACCCTCTCCACCTCTCCCGGAGCAAGATAATAATGATAGGCCTACTTGGGAGAAATGTGATCGAAACTTGGATTGGCCGATCTAAAGCTACATTTTTTCTTCAGTGTTGTGTAAAGTGTAGCTGAACCGTAAAATAAAAGCTATTATCAAATTAACTGTTATTTTGAACGGTAATGTGGCATTCACGAATTCACCATGTAAATGGTCTGATGGTTCTGGGGTTAGATGGCAAGAGGCGTAAGGATAGGTTTAGTTACACGGACCGGCAAGTGGTAGAGTTGGTAGAGCACTTGCTTCTCGTGGCTAAATTACCGGGATCGAAACATGGTAGCGTCACGCTTCAGTCTACCCAGCTGTAAATAGGTACCTGATCCTGCGCTTGAGTTAAGGAAGGCTGAGGCAACAAGGAGGGGAACTGGTCACCCCACATGATAAAGCTGAGACCTAGTATTGTGAAATCTCTAACACTTTACTCCCCTACTGCAGTATCTGCCACAGGACTACCTTGTTTACCATTTGGTTACACACATTACGAAAAGGATGCAACAGATGGCTGACCTTCGTCCCCTAACTCTAATGAGTGCACACCGATCGTGCACAATTGAGAGACGCGTGTGTCAGTAGACACTACACACCACTAGCACGCAGCTGGTGTGCCGTCTGTGTCGCTATTCGTTAATCTCTGGACGAATTGTAATTTGCTTCCTGTCTGCACGCGGTGATAGGCACGACAGAAGTACGACATTGCGAGTTATTTGTAAGCTCGTGAGAGTACCGAATCTATGTGTTGACGTATGCCCTCTCTCTCTCTCTCTCTCTCTCTCTCTCTCTCTCTCTCTCTCTCTCTCTCTCTCTCTCTCTCTCTCTCTCTCTCTCTCTCTCATTCTGTGTGTGTGTGTGTGCGCGCGTGCGTGTGTGTGTGGTTTTTTTTTTTTTCCTGACATTTTTTTAATTGTATGTCTGACTTCTGAACTGTCAGTTTCTGTATGTTGAAGTGTATGTGTCTCCGTGTTGTTTCTCTTAGTCTCTTGCGAGTAAAAATGTGTCCTGTAGCATATACTGCCGCAGTAAAATAGTTCTGACCTTACAAGTAATACCCCAGTCTTAGAAATAAGCACTGGTGTATTGTTATCATAACAATAGTCAGACTGTGAAAACCCTGGCCCAGTTGGTAAGAAGTAGTACCAGGATTTAAGGTGTCTCCTCCCTGTGACTATCTTATGATTACTTATATGCTAGGGGATAAGTAAAATGTACATTCACTGAACCCACAAAATGGAAAAAGTGAATAAATCCTCAGGTACCGTTAAATTAGTTTAATGATTACATTAATATTCTATTTCTACTAGTTGGAAAAGAGTATACACATATATATATAAAAATATTCACACAATTACTATTATTGTCTGTTTATACTTCAAGATCTTAAATAATAAATTTACTGAAATCACTGTTATTAGTCCTTTGAATTTAAGGATAACTGTCATCAGTTGACTGAGTTTATGTATGGTTACTTATTGTTTTCAACTATTGGCTGTTTCACATGTATAGGTGGTCAGTGTCAAACAGGACACTTATCTTTCCAACTTGATACTGCTGAAACTGTCCTTTGCTGGTATCAGACTTGGTAGGCCCAACAGTAGGGATGCCAATGACCAGTTGAAGTTCACTCTTTGGGGTCCTGCACTTTTGTGGGATTGCCTCGGGTAAACTGCACCGGCTTCTGATACTGGACAGTCTGGTTTGAGTTATTTCATGGAACCTGTAACATATCAGCCTTGGCTAGTATCTGGCTAGACTTGTAGCTGACTAGCACAGATGTCAGACCAGTCAGTCATCAGATGTCACCGTTATACAATCATAGTAAGTAAGGACATCATTTCAGTGATATAGCATTAATATTAACATTTCAATTAAGTATAACTGACTAGCACATAAGTCAGACAAGTCAGTCATCAGGTGTCAAAGTTATACAGTCATAGCAAGTAACATCAGTTCAATGATATAGAATTAATATTAACATATCAGTAATAAACATCATCTGGTTTAATCCGCTCCTATACATCCCTTCATATTCTATAACTTGATCCTTCCAAATCATATCAAGTACAAATTCAAATCTGATGCTATCTTAGCAACTACCCAAAATTAATACATAAAATAAATAAAGTGAGTGACCACGTGATCAGGTTGCTTTCTACTGAAACTGGCTGTAGAACACTCCAGTTTACCAGCTGTAAATGGGTACAAAGTTGTGCGCTCGAACTAGGGAAGGCAAAGGCAGCGAGGAAGGGGACTAGTCACCTAACCTCGTAAAAGCGGTATCTTCCATGCTGAAGCTTCTAACAATTTATTTCCCTAAGACAATCTCTGGTCATGGGACTGCCTTTATCTTCGTAAGCGATAATGCATTTAATATCGACGAGATACAGCATTAAATATAATAAATATTTTCTATTTGGCTGTGGGGCTAGTTTTGATACGTTTTTGTACAAGCAACCATCTTCCACTAAGCACATGAATAAATCATATTAAAATAATAATACGTTATATCAATGAATATTATACAGGCATATTTTGTGAATTCTAAATGAACCTGTAATACAAAATAAAAGAAATTATTATACAGGATAGCTATCGTAAATTCGCTTACCCTCAGACTCCCGACACTTAGACTGAAATTTTCTGGCGATCCGCTCACACTTCAGATGGATTTAGAGTCGTGGCGTTATCTGCCCTCAGTCTTGTCTCAACCTCTTGCGTTGTGTATCTCTCTCAGTTTACCGATCCGCTTTAAATACCTATAGCGCGGACGTATCGGAGAGTACCGACGTCACAGCTTAAACCTAACCTGAAAAAATCCTTCCCGAACCGTGATTTCAGCCGATCTGTGCGTCGACTGAAATTTTGCCTTTCTCATTCTCAGCATATATAATATCCATATTGTTCCATCTTATCTAGTTTTATACAGCTGATAAAACTCTATCTTCCTATCCATGTAAATTCCCAAACTGTTATTTGTTGATTTTAATATTTCGAACAGAAGTGGGTTTACCAGCTGTTAGCGTAACTGTGGGCAGCCGAAATACGCATATATCTCCGTAAATGAGAACTTCCTACCGTTCCATCTTATATGCAGTTATACACCATCCTTCCCTGTACTGAAATGTAAAATCCTTTTCCTACGGATTCCCTTCTGTTTTTATTTATTGTTGGCGATTCCCTCTGTCCGATACACGTTTCGCTTATACGCCGCCATTTTGAAAGCGGTCGTTCGATCGTAGACGGGTTTATAAATCTAACTGATCCCGTTTGCAATGGCTTGAAACCAATTTCGCGACATAGCTCCCCCATATTTTAAGCTGGATGATATCTAGCTTAACTATTGGGTACAAGACAATTGCAAATCGACCATTCCGAGGTTAGTTTTCCTTCTTTCTATCCTCCTCAAGCTCTGTGGGATGGCGACTAAGAAAATCTGCGCCCACATTCTGTTTTCCAAGAATATATTCATCCTTTACTATCTCTCTCCTTCCTGTTCGGCTTTTCATCCAGGCTCTTACTGCTGGTGAAACGGGGTCGGTAGGTTTCCCATGAAGTTTACCGCCCTCTTTTCGTTGATAGTTGGATGTGGTTTTCCCTCGCAAATCCGTAGGTGTTTGATTTTCGCTACGTGATTTGTTCCTTTTTTCCAGCGCATGGGGTTCAGACTGCAATTGAACCTGTGTGGGATGTTTCCTTTCCCCTCCCGTGCAAATCTCGGGAGTACCCCTGATTGCTGGTTTGCTTGTAGATTTTTGATGAAGACTCTTCCGTCGACTTTCTGAATCTACATAGGTGCACTCTGGACAGGAATTTACATACTGATTTATGTCTTCCGTAATACCTGGCCAGTAGAACTGGGTGGCTATTCTTTGTTTTGTGGCACCATTACCCAGGTGTTCACTCAAAGTTGATATGTGTCCCCAGCCTATAACCTTATTCCTATAGGTGGATGGTACAACAATTTGACCATGACTTTTCGTCCCTCTGCCAGCTTTCCTGTACAAGAGTCCATGTTCCATATAGAAATGTCCTTTCCTTGGAGCTTTATGTGTTTTTGATAATTTGCCAAAACAAGGCTTCAACGTGCTGTCTGCTTCTTGAGCCCGTTTCATTTCAGTCGAATGAAATTTTAAGTTGGTGTCCCTCTCTATGTTCCTGGAGTCAGACCTGGTCTGGGTTTCTGCCATAACCATAGGTTTTACAGGGTCTCCCAAGAAAAACATATTTACGCCCCAACATTAGGGGGTAAAAGGGATCATCTATCACAGCTGCATTTATCTCCCCTTCCACATAGCGACAACTGACATGAATCTTTGCTATGGGTAAAGTAAGGGGTGATGTTCCTTTTAGTGGCCCTTGAATCTCTACTGTTTCTGTGGTGATTTGTTCAGGGCACACCAGAGATGCACACACGACTGCGTCATAGGACAAACCTGTGTCATACATTCCTGTGACTTGTTTGCCATTCACAGTCACTATCTCCTGGGTAGGTGGGTGATGGAGGCTATTCTGACTCACAGTCAGTTCCTTCCTAACAGAAGTCCTCACCTGTAGACATGCAGCATGATGAAGGGGTTTTTTCCTCCCACATTCATCAGTGTTGTGGTTGCTCATCTTACAAAATTTGCACCACTTATCTCCCTGTTTGTAGGGTTTCTTTTCCTGAGTCTGAGGGTTCTTGTCCTTATTATCAAATCTTTGCTTGTATCTGTATGGTTGATCCATCTGGTCAAAATGGGTATTCTGCGGTGGTGGCTTATATCCTTCTACCTGCTTCCTTTTTGTTCCTACCAATTCAGCTTGAGCTGCTTGGTATCTCTCTGCACATTTCAAAATGTCTTCCAGCCTCTCTGCTCCTTGTTCCATAAGGAATTTCCCCTCATTTCTTGAGACATGGAATCTTTCACTTGCTCTAACATAACCATTTCTTTCAGATCCTCGTAGGTTTTCTGATACTTACCTAAACTACTCCATTTCAACAAATACGTTTCTAGCCTAGCTGAGAACTGGTTATATGTTTCTCCAGGTAGAAGTTTAGAAGTTCTAAATTTCTTCCTATATGCCTCAGAGTTCTTTTCATACCGGATCAGTAAGGCTTGCTTTAGTATTTCATAATTTTCCTGATCTTCTTTGGGGAGTTTCAGAAACACATCATATGCAATACCTCTCAATCCCTGGGATAACTTTAGACTCCATTTTTCCTTTTCCAGTCCATATGTAGAGGCTAGCCTTTCATACCTATCCAGATACGACTCAATTGCGTCCTCCTTTTCAACAAATGGATCTAGGTGGAAGTTCATGGCCCCATTTGCTGGGTTCTGAAAAGAGCTATTCGCAGAATGAGGTGAGCTATTACCATGGGTGATAGTCCCAGCCTGAAGTTCAAGATCAAGCTGTCTCATTTTCAGCTCATGGTCTCTCTCTGCTTGTAGCCTCCTTTTCTCTCTCTCTGCTTCTAATGCTTCCTCTTTCTTGGCTTCTCTCTCTGCTTCTAATTTCTTGGCTTCTCTTTCTGCTTCCAATTTCTTGGCTTCTCTTTCTGCTTCCAATTCTAATTTCTTGGCTTCTAATTGCTTTGCTTCTCTCTCGGTGTACTTTTCACATTCCGTCGTGACATACCGGATCAGAACGTCACCATCCATGCCAAGCTCTTTTCCCACCTGCAGTGTAGCAGACCTAAATTTGACCAAGTCAGCCATGATGTATCTGTAGTCTAGTAGGGCAAGCGATCTTACTCCAACTAATTTACTACAATATAATTAACTTAGTTAAAATTAAAGTTAATTAAACTGACTTCACCATATATGAAACAGCTTTCTTTATCTGTACTCAATGGTACTCCTAAAAATATAATTATTTCCTACTATGTTTACTCTTTCCAAAAAAACAAATTTCCAAAAAAGAAAATTTCCTACACAGGAGAAATAGAAAGATGGCTCAGGAATATCAAAGATATATCCCGCAGACGAGCCCCCACTGTAGCGGGAGGTTATTTAAATTTATTTATTATGTAAGAGTATGCCAGTAAATAGTTCTGACCTTACAAGTAATACCCCAGTCTTAGAAATAAGCACTGGTGTATTGTTATCATAACAATAGTCAGACTGTGAAAACCCTGGCCCAGTTGGTAAGAAGTAGTACCAGGATTTAAGGTGTCTCCTCCCTGTGACTATCTTATGATTACTTATATGCTAGGGGATAAGTAAAATGTACATTCACTGAACCCACAAAATGGAAAAAGTGAATAAATCCTCAGGTACCGTTAAATTAGTTTAATGATTACATTAATATTCTATTTCTACTAGTTGGAAAAGAGTATACACACATATATATAAAAATATTCACACAATTACTATTATTGTCTGTTTATACTTCAAGATCTTAAATAATAAATTTACTGAAATCACTGTTATTAGTCCTTTGAATTTAAGGATAACTGTCATCAGTTGACTGAGTTTATGTATGGTTACTTATTGTTTTCAACTATTGGCTGTTTCACATGTATAGGTGGTCAGTGTCAAACAGGACACTTATCTTTCCAACTTGATACTGCTGAAACTGTCCTTTGCTGGTATCAGACTTGGTAGGCCCAACAGTAGGGATGCCAATGACCAGTTGAAGTTCACTCTTTGGGGTCCTGCACTTTTGTGGGATTGCCTCGGGTAAACTGCACCGGCTTCTGATACTGGACAGTCTGGTTTGAGTTATTTCATGGAACCTGTAACATATCAGCCTTGGCTAGTATCTGGCTAGACTTGTAGCTGACTAGCACAGATGTCAGACCAGTCAGTCATCAGATGTCACCGTTATACAATCATAGTAAGTAAGGACATCATTTCAGTGATATAGCATTAATATTAACATTTCAATTAAGTATAACTGACTAGCACATAAGTCAGACAAGTCAGTCATCAGGTGTCAAAGTTATACAGTCATAGCAAGTAACATCAGTTCAATGATATAGAATTAATATTAACATATCAGTAATAAACATCATCTGGTTTAATCCGCTCCTATACATCCCTTCATATTCTATAACTTGATCCTTCCAAATCATATCAAGTACAAATTCAAATCTGATGCTATCTTAGCAACTACCCAAAATTAATACATAAAATAAATAAAGTGAGTGACCACGTGATCAGGTTGCTTTCTACTGAAACTGGCTGTAGAACACTCCAGTTTACCAGCTGTAAATGGGTACAAAGTTGTGCGCTCGAACTAGGGAAGGCAAAGGCAGCGAGGAAGGGGACTAGTCACCTAACCTCGTAAAAGCGGTATCTTCCATGCTGAAGCTTCTAACAATTTATTTCCCTAAGACAATCTCTGGTCATGGGACTGCCTTTATCTTCGTAAGCGATAATGCATTTAATATCGACGAGATACAGCATTAAATATAATAAATATTTTCTATTTGGCTGTGGGGCTAGTTTTGATACGTTTTTGTACAAGCAACCATCTTCCACTAAGCACATGAATAAATCATATTAAAATAATAATACGTTATATCAATGAATATTATACAGGCATATTTTGTGAATTCTAAATGAACCTGTAATACAAAATAAAAGAAATTATTATACAGGATAGCTATCGTAAATTCGCTTACCCTCAGACTCCCGACACTTAGACTGAAATTTTCTGGCGATCCGCTCACACTTCAGATGGATTTAGAGTCGTGGCGTTATCTGCCCTCAGTCTTGTCTCAACCTCTTGCGTTGTGTATCTCTCTCAGTTTACCGCTCCGCTTTAAATACCTATAGCGCGGACGTATCGGAGCGTCCCGACGTCATCGCTTAACCTAACCTGAAAAAATCCTTCCCGAACCGTGATTTCAGCCGATCTGTGCGTCGACTGAAATTTTGCCTTTCTCATTCTCAGCATATATAATATCCATATTGTTCCATCTTATCTAGTTTTATACAGCTGATAAAACTCTATCTTCCTATCCATGTAAATTCCCAAACTGTTATTTGTTGATTTTAATATTTCGAACAGAAGTGGGTTTACCAGCTGTTAGCGTAACTGTGGGCAGCCGAAATACGCATATATCTCCGTAAATGAGAACTTCCTACCGTTCCATCTTATATGCAGTTATACACCATCCTTCCCTGTACTGAAATGTAAAATCCTTTTCATACGGATTCCCTTCTGTTTTTATTATTGTTGGCGATTTCCTCTGTCCGATACACGTTTCGCTTATACGCCGCCATTTTGAAAGCGGTCGTTCGATCGTAGACGGGTTTATAAATCTAACTGAAAACGTTTGCAATGGCTTGAAACCAATTTCGCGACAGCAGCTTTGCCTTCCTTTACTGATTAGTAGAGTCAAATGTAGGCCTACTCATTTACAGCTGCGTTGACTGGAGCGTGACGCTACATGGTTTTGAACCCGAAAATTTTTGAGAAGCTAGCGCTCTAATCACTCGGCCACTTGACACTCCTTTGTAACACACACAGAATTTGTCTGTTGATGCATAGGCGTCTCCGTGTTGCTTCTCGCGGTCTATAGGGAGACAACAATATAATACCACCCCTGCCCCCTCGGTCACGTTGTAAGGTTCAACTACTAATGTGAAATTGTACATAGGGACTGGCAGCCTTATAATGTTAAACAACTAGCTACTAAAACCACAACTACATGAGTTTACACTGGCAGTCTTCTTTCAATGCGTTCTTTATATCTCACGAGTGCCTGAAAACATACCTTTATGTGTAATATTTATATTTTCACGGCGGCCAACTGTGACGGTGGTTCCGTGTTGTGAATTTCTGGCTTTTTTGCCTGTTTGCGTACTCTGAATATTGTTCGTTCACAGGTCTGAAAATGCCTTTTTTTCTGTTCACATGTAAGTTAATATATGAGTTTCCCCGTTAACAGACATGTTAATATGTGAGTTTCTCTGTTCACATGTATGTTAATATATGATTTTCTCCGTCAATAGGCATGTTAATATATGAGTTTCTCTGTTAACAGGCACGTTAATATGTGAGTTTCTCTGTTCACATGTGTCTTAATGTATGAGGTTCTCCGTTAACAGGCATGTTAATCTGTGAGTTTCTCTGTTCACGTGTATATTAATATATGAGTTTCTCTGTTAACAGGCACGTTAATATGTGAGTACCTCTGTTCACATGTATGTTAATTTATGAATGTCTCTGGTCAAATGCATATTAATAAATGAGTTTATCTGTTCACATTTAAGTTAATATGTGAGTTTTTCTGCTCATGTCAATGTTAATATATGATTTTGTCTGTTCACATAAATGTTAATGTGCGAGTTTCTGTATTAGCAGTTATGTTAATGCATGAGTTTTTTCTGTTAGCGTGTATGTTAATATATGCGTTTCTCTGTTCTTACGTATGTTAATATATGAGTGTTCTCACGTATTAATATATGTATTTCTCTGTTCTCATGTACGTTAATATTTGAGTTTCTTTGTTCTCACGTACGTTCTCTGTTCCCATTATGTTAATATCTGAGTTTCTATGTTCTCATGCATGTTAATAAATGAGTTTCTCTGAAGTAAATATGTAAGTTTCTTTATTCACATCTATGTTCATATATGTGCTTCTCTAAAATCAATATTGTTTGCCACTTTGTCTGTTTATTCGTTTAATACTCTTCAAATCTCCAAAGAACCTAAGGTCTTTAACAAACGTTGGCCAAGTCCTCCTGTCACGTGCCAACAGCTCAATGGCTTTCCATGTATTCCTCATTATTTTCATTTCTGTCTCCAGTTCTGTTCTCCGTGTGTTTTCCAGTCTACCTCTCATCTACAGTACCTTCTGCTAACAAGTCGTCTGATGTTGAAGACAGCTCTACCTTGACAACTGTAGCCACAAAAGACGGAAGTAGCAGCGAATTAAGTCTTATAATATTTTTATTTTTTTTTAGGGCAGGCACCTGATTTTCGTAACAGTTTGTCCTTCGCTTGATGGAGTGAATGTTCAGTATCATCGCTTCGGTCATTTTTATTTAACTGTTTCTGTTCTAAGTTTCATTGTTGCAATAATTATTATATAACTTTATCATTTTTCTATATCTATGACTTCCCAAACTGTATATTCTATCCTAGCATTTAAACTCGTTTAACTTTTTTCGCTGTTATTTTATCACTGTCCACCTTTGACTTCCGTATAAAAATAGGGTTCAAGTACACAATCAGAGTATCTTTACTTTTTAAATTTAAGGATTATTAATAACAGACTGTGTTTTATTCCAGTGTTTAACGCCAGTGTTGCCAGTATCATCTTTTCCATCCTTTGTTGTGACGTTCTCGATTATTTGTGCATTACTGTTTAGCGAACAAGTTAAATTGTGAAAATAAGAATAAGGCTAGCACAAGAAGACATGGCTTGAAACACAGATATGCAGGAACATGAAGGATTAAATTATAGTACCCTTAAGATCAAACAAGAGATGGAGACTGATCAGCCACGTACCCTGCATGACAAAAGATAGACGACCGAGACAAGTTATGGACTAGACTGTACAGAATGGGGCTGTGGTCGGTATAACTGAGATCACGATCTACCGGCAGATCACAGGGGATGCTTTGGTAAATCTCTAAATGAAGGAGGGGAAACAGAGAAATAATTTTAAAGTTAAAAACATTTCGGACTAGTCCACTCTCGCTGGAATTTAAAATCACGGAATGTCCCCAAGAGTAGGCCCTAATGAGAGGACTTTGAGATGTTGTTTAGACTAGCAAAGGCTGTTTTCGCTTTATTCATGTTATTGTTGATTTTTATGTCTATTTTATTTTCCAACAATTAATAGATTATTTCTACTACCTATAAGTTGAAACCTTCGTATCAAACTGCCAGTCGTCATAACAAACACAACCTACAGAACAGAGTCAGACATAAACCAAAACAGCTGGTGATTAAAGAGGGAAAATGGAGCGTGATAGGACGCACAATCGGGAAACATCCGTCCAGTATAACTAGACATGCCGTTGGCTGGAACCCACAGAGGATTGCGTGAGTAGAGAGGCGAGGCCACAAGGAACCTGCAGAAGAACGGTGGAAAAAGAAACTAAGGCCATTCGCAAAATTCACTGTCTCTCCCTCGACTAGAACCCACGGGGAAAGAGAAAAGAGGACACAAAGAACCTGGAGAAGAACGGTGGAAAAATGAAACTAAGGCAACAGGGATTTCATTGGCAGAGCTGCAGGATGAGGTCTAAAATAGAAATCAATGGTGAACATCAGCTGCAGCCACTACGTTTTACAATCAACGACAAGGAATAATAATGATAATAATGACGATTATGATGGACCTGTTTAGTTCCCGGGGGGTCTCTGAGAAGAAGAAAAAAAAAACGAAAGAGTCTGACTACTACTTGCTCAAGTATGTTGTAACAGATTGTGCATGGCGGCTTGCAATGCCATGATATACAACAAACTGCCACATAAACAACAACTGTAAAAGTTTGTGTCTTGGCTTAGGATTCCTCAAGGGGCACATCTGCAGCGATGGCTCCATGTGGATCGAACAAGATGATGATAAGAGAGCCTACATAGAGATGAATATTGCGGCAGAAATATCAAAAGAAAGAAGGACAAAGCGTTAGACAAAGAGCCCCAGGCCTCCAACCGAACCTAGGATTTATGATAATGATGATTATTATTGTGACTATTTAATGTGTGTAAATAATAAGGGGAGTTTTATTTGTTTAGTTTTTATTCCACGTGTTTATTGCGTCATATGTATCTTCTAATAGCCTATCTATTGTCTCTTTGTGACTGTGGCTGACGAAGGATATACACCGAAACGTCCCGTGTTTTTAGTGTATCGTTCGACTGTAATACCTATTCAATACCAATTATGATTATGATTATTTTTAACAGGGGAGATTGCTTTATCTTCAAATTTTTAGAGCCGCTCCCCACTATTATTTACACAGCCGTTGGCTCAGTTTTTGCTTTATCCTGTTTATACTTATGCTTCCTTATCTTCATTTCTCGCGTTTGTTTATTCATTGAGCCATTCAATACCAATTATGATTATGATTATTTTTAACAGGGGAGATCGCTTTATCTTCAAATTTTTAGAGCCGCTCCCCACTATTATTTACACCGCCGTTGGCTCAGTTTTTGCTTTATCCTCTTTATACTTATGCTTCTCGCGTTTGTTTATTAATTGTGCCTTACGGTGTCGTTTGTTTTTGTCTGTTGATTTGTTTTTCTTTTCACCTGTTAGTTGTGCCCTTTTGGAACCAAACGACGCGGTCTCTTTGTAAGTTACACTAAACTGTACACATTTTTTCTGCCGGTGCATACGCGATGTCTTCAAACCGTACATACATCACATACTTTCTAAACTTGTCTAGTTAACTACTTACTTGTCATTTATTGGGCGAACCCTGACAGCAACCCTTATGTTTGATGCCATTCACGCAGTAACTACAAATCCGATAATGCAGTTTCATCCATTGTCACAGAAGTATCGCTGCCAAAGACACATCCTAAAATGAGCAATAATACATTAATCCAGAAAATATCAACTATTTTCATCACTAGCCCATACTAAAGTGCTGTGTTTGATTGTACGTAGTCCTCGCTGAATAACGGAATGCGTTTTAACTTACAAGTAATTGCGACTAGAAAGATCTAACGATTGAGGGCTAGCCACTAGTATTTGTAACTGAACTTTTGGAGTGTGTGGCCCGCAGCAGACGGCGGAATATTTTTACCGCGTCTGTTCGGGCTTGGCTAGGGTGCGATCAACTTGTAAGATTCTCGCGCCTGTTGATATCGTCACATTGAACAAATGTGAGAGAGCGGTGGTAAATCCTTTAGTTGACATGGATATGTTAATATCTAAGGAACTAGTCACGTATTCGCAATATAAATTGTGTTGTGAGTGTGTTGTTTGTGTGTGAAACACTTAACAAAGTGGTTTGTTTAAAACTGTTGAAGCTGCAGCTTTGACGACTCCATTTGTGCATGATCATAAGAATTTATTGTTATTGTGATTTTCATTCCTTTCCTTTTTCACCCGATCATTCCTTTCCTTTTTCACCCGATCATTCCTTTCCTTTTTCACCCGATCATTTTCGTTGATAGCATTCCCCGGAGAGCATAGAGCTAGAGCCTGCCCTAAGGATTTTTAAAGTGGTGCGAAGCAGCGTTGCCACTCTGAATGTTGAAAAAAACCCTAGATATCGGCTTGGGCTATTTTGGGGCGATTTTTATTTGCCTATTTTGGCCGATGTTGGACGAAATCTAGGTAACGTTCTTCAACTAATGAAGGAAAACGACACCTAGACATACCTGTCAACCTCCTGAGACAAAAATCTGTACGCCGGACCAAAAAAATCCTTACAAACACCCAAAAATCCTTACGCAAAAATTATATTAATAAATTAAAATAAATTATACGCAATACAGTTTTTAAATGAGAAATGACATATACAAATCTATTAGCATTTGAATTATTGTGATATAAAACATGCTAATAGTCTCATGCTGTTCTTTACATATAAAAAACTTAGTGATCATGAGGTACATTATTTTTCGATGTACAGTGTTTTGTATTTTAATCAACACATGCACTTTTAGCACTTTGCAGAATTGCATTTGTGGGCTTAAAGTCTGCACAGCATGTATCAATGTTAATCTTACACTGTAAAATAGAAGTGAGCGTGTCCGCATTAATGGACCTCCTGCAGTCTGTGTGGATTTTTTTCATCATTGAAAATGATCTTTCACAGTCAGCATTGCTGTGAGGGAGTATCAGCAGTCGCTGAATGATGACTTTCAAATTAGGAAAGCGGATGGCACCAGTACTAGTTTTCTGGTCAACTACTTCCAGCCAATAGCTACAGAAGCTCTTTTTCTGACCCCTATCTGTCAGTAGAGGCACACACCCCCACATCAGGACAAAACATACAGTACGAGAATGATTAAAAAATACAACAGAACAAAGCAATAGGCTAAACAGCAAAAAAAAAAAAAAATAAAATAAATCAAACAAAAAATTATGAACAGAATATCAAATCTAGGAAGAAAAAAACGTTCCACCAACAATTTACAAAATTATAATTTAAGAGTTTGGTAAAATGTGTCAGCCTTAGAACAGATAACAGATTGATTAAAAAATCAAATAACAAGCCTTAAACCAAAATATATGAACTCAGAATCTAGGAAGAAATAGAACGTTACACACCTAATATTTACAAAAATTATTATTAAAGTGGTGGTAGCCTAGACCTGTGCATAGGCCTTCATCCAAAGGAGGCATAACAAACACATGCCAAGTCCTCCTGTCACGTGCCATCATCTCAAGTTCTTTCCATGTTCTCCTCATCATTTTCACCTCTGTTTCCAACTCTCTTCTCCATGTACTTCTTGGTCTTTTTCTGCCTCTCTCGCCCTGGGGGTTCCAGAACAAGGACTGCCTTGTAATGCTATCAACAGGTTTCCTCAGTGTGTCCTATCCATCGCCATCGTCTTCTTCTCATCTCTTGTTCCACTGGCACTTGTCTAGTTCTTGTCTTCAGTTCCACGTTGGTAACCTTGTCATACCATTTTAATCCCTCTATTCTACGCAAGCACCCATTTATGAAAGTCTGTAGCTTTTTGGTTGTTGTCTTTGTTGTTCTCCATGTCTCCGAGCCATACAATAGGACTGACTTCACATTTGAGTGAAGATTCTTATTTTCGTGTTGGATCCAATTTCTCTTGATCTCCATATATTTCCCAATGCAATGAAAGCTCCTCTTGCCTTTTGTATTCTTATTTTGATATCGCTGTCTGTCCCTCCAACTTTGTCTATATTACTGCCAAGATATGTGTATGATTCAACATCTTGAATTGGTGTTTCTTCAAGTTCAACCCTGTTATCATTACCTGCATTTATTCTCATTATTTTTGTCTTTTCACTGTGTATTTTCAGACCCAATTGCTGTGACCTCTCATCGAGTGTTTTCAATTTGTCCTGCATCTGATTACGGTTATGGGACAGAAGAGCCAAGTCATCAGCCAAATCCAGTTCATCCAACTGCTTAGTCAGAGTCCACTGGATTCCATTTCTGTTGTGTGTTGTCGATGATCTCATAACCCAATCTATTGCCAGCAAGAAAAGAAATGGAGACAAGAGGCATCCCTGTCGCACTCCTGTTCTTATCCCAAACGGTTCTGTAAGCTGTCCTTCGTGAAGAACTCTGCATGTCATGTCTTCATATGTTTTCTTTATTAAATTAATGATCTTCAGGGGGAACTCCATAATGCCTCATCAATTTCCAAAGTGATTCTCTGTCTACACTGTCAAATGCCTTTTCGTAGTCCACAAATCTCAGTTTCTTCTCTATGGACTCTTTTAATCTCTCAAGGATAATCCTGTTTAATACTTTTCCTGGCACTGATAGTAACATTATTCCTCTATAATTTGTGCACTCTTGTAAATTTCCCTTCCTAGGCAACTTAACCAGATATCCTTCCTTCCATTCTGCTGGTATCTCTTCCTTTTCCCAGACTTTACCAAGTAATTTATATAACATCTCTGTAGCCGTGTCGATATCTGCTTTGATGGCCTCTGCTGGAATGCCATCAGGTCCAGATGCTTTTCCCTCTCTTAGAAGCTTTATGGCTTTCTTTATTTCTTCCTTCGTTGGTCTTTCACCGTTAATTTGTAGCTCTTCTTCTGCTGGCTGGATGTCCGGCGGTTTTTGTGGAGCTGGTCTATTGAGAAGGTCCCCAAAATATTCTGTCCACCTCTTCATTTGCTCTTGTATATTGCTGAGCAGTTTCCCATTCTTGTCTTTTATGAGGCAACTTGTTTGCTTGTATTTCCCTGTTAGCTTCTTTGTGCTGCTATACAGTTCTCTCATATTTCCTTTGGCTGCAGCATCTTCTGCCTCTCTTGCCAACTCCTCAATATACTTCCTCTTGTCTCTTTTGATACTTCTTTTTACTTCTTTGTTTGCTTCTGTGTACACTTCTTGAGCCTTGGCTTTGGAGCTTCTAGTTTTGCTTGTGTTTAACTCTGCTTTCTTGTTTTTTCTGTCTTTTATCTTATTGATGGTTTCTGTTGTTATCCATGCTTTTTGTTGTCTTTCCCTTTTCCCCAGTATTTCTTCACATGTCTCCTTCCATACTGTTTTGACCTGCTGCCAATAGTCTTCTGTATTCTCTACATCTTCCAGCTGTTGGAGCACTTGGAATTTGTTGGATACTGTGACCGCAAATTTGTCTCTTGTTTCTTGATTTCTTAGCTGTCCTACATTAAACTGTTGTCTATAATTTTGCATTGTTGCATATCTCTTGAGTTTCATTTTTATTTTGGCTATCAGAAGATGGTGATCTGATGCCACATCTGCTCCTCTATATACCTTTACATCCTGCAATGATGATCTAAACTTCTTGTTTATGCATATATGATCTATCTGATTTTCTGTTCTATGGTCTGGTGATATCCATGTTGCCTTGTGTATTCTCTTATGTGGAAACATGCTTCCTCCTATAGCCAGTTGATATGAAGCACAGAAGTTTGCGAATAGCTCTCCATTTTCATTCATTACTCCTAGCCCATGTTTTCCCATGACTTCTTCGAATCCAGTGTTGGCTGTACCTATCTTTGCATTCATGTCACCCATCAAAATTGTGATGTCTCTTCTTTTTACTTTATCCATAATTTCCTGTAGTTTAGTATAAAATGCTTCTTTCACAGACTCTTCTTTGTCATTAGTTGGTGCATAACATTGGATGACATTTACATGAATTTTCTTTTTAGCTGTTTTGAAAGAAGCTGTTATTATTCTGGGTCCAACAGCTTCCCATTCAATTAGTGCTTCCTGTGCTTCTTTAGATAACATAAGAGCTACCCCTTCACTGTGGTGTGAACTTTCGTCTTCATGTCCTGAGGACAGCACCAATTCACCTGTGATGAGTTTCTTCCTGTCTACCCCCTTCCACTTTGTTTCACACATTCCCAGAACCTCGATTTTGTATTCCCTCATTTCTGCTGCTACTTGCGCCACTTTCCCTTGTTCGTTTAATGTCCGAACATTCCAGGTGCCAAATCTGGAAGTTATCCTAGAAGAAAGAAGGTTAGTCAGCAACACAGACTCCTTTCGGCTTTCTCTGTGTTGCATCATACGCCTCCCCGCGAGAGGACCTTCCCCTGTCTTGGATGGCTGTGTTTTATTTTCTTTATTTGACTTGTCCATATTTGTTGAAGTTTTTTTGTGGTTTAAATTTTTTACAGGATGGTGTAACCGGCCCCATGCCCAACCCTCCTTAGTCGCTTTTTACGACATGCTTGGTAGGGGACAGTGTTACTATTCTTTGCTCCCCTTTCGGGCCCCGGTAACACACGGGTGAGTGATAACAGATTGCCACTTTATTAAAAAATAAAGCAGCGAATCTCGAGCGCTGGAATAAAGTAGGCCTACTCAACGCAAACAAACTTTTTTTTCTAGTTATGTAGGGTCTACACAAAATATTATGACAATTTATCAGAAATATATTGAAGGGCAAGATGTAACTGGAAAGATTAAGACAGCGATTAAATTGCAACAAAGCAAAACAACAGCAATATTTAACCAAGTTATAAGTACTTAGCTGTTTTAAACAAAATGGCGTCGAAGTGTGGTGGCAAGCAAGCGTGGTCGTTGATAACAGATAACTTTAAAAATACGTCATGTCCGCTGAAAACCGAAAGCGTTTGAGGCCGAATTGAAAGTTTTTGTCGAATTGTTGGGTAAAAAAGGATTTGATTGGTTGCTGGGAGAGACCTCAGTTTAAAAACGGACGCCGAGATTCCCGGAATTAAAAATTTTAAAAATTGGTTTAAAAAAAACCCTGGGCTAGAAAATATTTTCTGATATAAAATTCAAAAAAAAACTTGAGTTGGAAAATATTTATATAATTTAAAAAAAAAAAAAAAAAAATTTTGTGTTGTTTGTTTTTGGGGGGGAGGGGGAGAAAAATTCGTACAATGAGTCTGTACGGCTGTACACTGCTAAAAGTATCTAAAATACATACATTGTACGAAAAATTCGTACAGGTTGACAGGTATGCCTAGATGGGACAAATAAAAAAAACCTAGATGTAGGTGAATCAATCTAGGTGTGGCAACGCTGATGCGAAGTATCGTGATGGAGATTCCCCCTCTCCCCCCCCCGTGCCGCCTTGTATGTACTCTTACGAGACTCAGTTTCATGATAGTGAGTTCCAATAATTACCCGCCGTAAGTACGTCGGTCGGATCATTTTCCAACAACAGCAACACTGCAATGTCCGCAAATGTTAATGTACTCTCTCGAAAATAAAAAAGTGCGCAAATGAAGGTGTGCATGAACAGTTTGATTATGGAAAGAAGCCAACAACACGATTAATAAACAGTACATGAACTGGAGACAGGAAGGTGCGGAAATGCAGATTAAATCAACAGGCAATCAAGATACTCTTCTGTCCAGTTTCAATCGAGAAACGGATTTAACTCATCATTTCCTTAAAAATAACCTTAAAATGTAAGTTTTTGATTGTTGTTCTGATACCTTAAACTACATTAAAGTGTATTTTTTCTAAGACACCTAATTTGACATTGCCTAATCCTCATATTAGTCGACAACTTACACCTACGGAAACCAAGTATCCCATTCTTGAGAATGAATTGCTTGCAATCATCTGGAGCGTAACCAAACTTCAACGATATTTAATAGGCGCCCATTTCACGATCGAGACTGATCAGAGGGCCCAGGCGTCGACTCTAAGAATAAAAGGAAGTTGAGGATTAGGCAAAATTTTAATTTAAAGTATTGCAGACTTATTATGGATCAACATGATAAGATGGCTGTAATTAAAAACCTGTCAATTTTGACGGGTTATTGCTAATAATAATGATATACAGTTATGTGCTTTTTTTTAAAATCTCAGTGGGTGTAATAATTTTTTTCCTGTATTCATTTTGTATCACAGATGGGCGCTCAATGCGTTGTTGTTGTTTTTTGTTTTTTTTTGAGGAAAAAATATAGACATATGACAACTAAAAGTCTCTGTGGCGAAATCAGTTGTGCACTTTTCAGAACTGTCGGTCTCTCCGGGGGTATCAATTCATTTCTTCATTTTCCTCACTGATCGTCCTATTATTTGGCATATTTTATGCACTTACAGTTTTTGCTCTGACCACTCCTAGACTTGTTTACGTTTCGCCAGGGGAATCGTAGTAATACAAGGTTAATTAGATAAGTCAGCAGATAACACTTTATCACTTAAGTCGTGTAGCCGCCTTTGATAGAGACTGTCATTGTTGACACACAGGTGGTCTCGCCCAATCGACATGTTGGAGCAAAGACGGCTGCCACTAAACCCGAAAGCGGAAGTGGATAGTACATTAAAAGCAAAAAATAACAAATAATGAAAACAAGCACTGGAAAACAGAGTGAAGGAAAAGTGAATTTAAAAAATATATTAATAAAAATGAAATAAAATATTTAAAAAAAATAATATTTAAAAAAATATTATGTGTGTGTGTGTGTGTGTGTGTGTGTGTGGCCAGAAGGGTGTAATTTTAGACTGAGTAATAGATGTCGATCTAGTCTACGGTGTGTATTTGTGTTCATGTTGGCATTCTCACACGGGAAGGGGCGATCTAAACGAACACACCTTTGCCATCCGTGAAGAAGACAAACATGTGAGACGCGGGAGAGATAATCAGAGGCAGCCTTCGGGTTTTAGACATCTTGGCGCTGTCTGACACCAGAGGAACACACCTTGTTGAGCACAAAACGGTGAGAGGTGTGACTCCGGGCAACAGATATCGTGGGAATGTTACCACTAGTGGGCGGACCTTGAATTGTGTACGATTAAGAAGATAATCCTTACTAAAATGTGATCTCATGTCATCCAAACTGAGCATTGGACTCCCGATTTGCTCCCTAGAGGGATGGGCGGAGCGTTGCCTGACATTTTGACGTGGCTATCATAAGGTACCGAAAAGTATAGGGAAGATTTAAACTTACTAATACTAAATGATGGAACTGCAACTAGAATTAATCCACAAACTAACAGGGCAGACTCAGCAATAGAAGTAAGTATAGCAACTAACAACCTAGCGAATATAAATTGGGAAGTGTTACAAGACACAAAGTCAGATCATCTGCCCATTGTAATAACAATGCATGTGTAGCGAAAGGTTTTTCTACTGTGATGATGATGGTAGAGAAGAAGTAGAATTTCTCTCCAGAAAGTATGAAGTCCCAGTGCCAGAGAAGTACACTGGTATCACAATTGAGTTACGGCTATGAATACTCTGAGCTGGACAATAGATTTAGGCTTCAGAAGTATACTGCGCCACTTTCGCTATAGTAACCCTATGTGATAATATAATTAAATTAGAAAAAAGTAACTCAAAATTTAACAGTTAAAAATTTACCAAGTCAAATGGGTACAACGTCATAATTTATTAAGTACATCTATCTAGCCTTGAAATGAGAAATGGGTGTTGGAAGATGGTAAAATGTATGATTATTTATATTTACAAATTAAAATAAATAATAGTAAAAAGTCTTGGATATATATTCCAGTGAAATTATAAAGTCTATCATAGTAGTTTGATAATTCTTGCTATCTGGTTTCTAGCTTTTCTCATCATTGACAGTCGATATTGAAACCGCTCACAGTGTTTGTAGGATTGGATACACATAAACTCATCTTGCATTACGCCACGTCTGTTCGAGGTTCCTGAGACACACTGGTATTCAATAAGACTTTCCTTCAGCCCGCCCTATAACTACGGGGGACTAAGGTGTTGAAGATTGTTTGACCACTAGGCTCCAGTTAGCAGGATCAAAGGTCCTCAAGTCTTTAGTTTATACTTGATCACGAACTCGATCAGGAACGATCATAAAACCTGGAACAAAAGGTAATAGGTGGCCATGGTGTTCCAACAAGCTCACACACCACTGATATTCATGAGGCGACCATGTCTTCAGTGTTTGTATATAAATGAATGATGCATGGTAGTATGTTACAGAGATAGCATGATACGATAGTGTCTACTGTGCAGAAAATAACAAAATACATGAATAAATCACATGTTATGATATATGGGTAAGATACATACCTGTCAACCTCCTGAGACAAAAATCTGTACGCCGGACCAAAAAAATCCTTACAAACACCCAAAAATCCTTACGCAAAAAATATATTAATAAATTATACGCAATACAGTTTTAAAATGAGAAATGACATATACAAATCTATTAGCATTTGAATTATTGTGATATCAAACATGCTAATAGTCTCATGCTGTTCTTTACATATAAGTAACTTAGTGATCATGATGTACACTATTCTTTCGATGTACAGTGTTTTGTATTATAATCAACACTTGATTTTTTAGCACTGTGCAGAATTGCATTTGTGGGCTTAAAGTCTGCACAGCATGTATTAATGTTAATCTTACACTGTAAAAATAGAAGTGGAGTGTGCTTAAACGCATTCCTGGAATGCAGTCTGTGTGGATTTTTTTCACCATTGAAAATGATTCTTTCGCAGTCAGCATTGTTGTGAGGGAGTATCAGCAGTCGCTGAATGATGACTTTCAAATTCAATAAGCGGATGGCACCAACCCACTAGTTTTCTGGTCAAACAACTTCCCAGCCAATAGCTACAGAAGCTCTTTTTCTGACCACTATCTGTAGTAGTAGGCACAACACACATCAGACAAACATTACAGTAGTCATCGAACTATCTTTCAGTGCGTTCCTAATCAAGATCTTGGGCAAAAGCATCTGTCAATCTGCAATATGTTTGGATACCTGAGATTATCTTTAGTGCTTGGATCTAGCGCTTTTGCCTTTTAAGTTCTTTAGAACCTGGGGTGTCAAAGGGAAATTTATCAGTAATTTTTTTAACCACTGATGATAAAAATTTCTGACATCCTCAAAAAATGAACTCTTTACTACCCACTATCAAGCTCCATTTCTTCGATTAAATGCTCTGTTTAAGAGGCCAATTGCCAGTATGTTTGTCATCAATGCCACTCTCTTCCTGCTTTGGCGCTGAGCAAGAAGCAATCCCTTCTTCACTTGCAAACATTTGTTCATGCAATTTCGATTTAAAATGTACTTTTTCAGAATGTAATCCTGAAGCTATTACTTTAATATCTTTGCTGCATAAATCTACAAAAAGCATGGGTTAACTTGGATGCATCTACAATGCCAGGGGAAGATTTAACCATTCAACCTGAAACGTATCATGACGTGCAAGCTTTTGTTTCTTTGAATTAGCTCAGGCCATCATTCAGTGGATGAAATATTTCAACTAATAATCTTTGTAGACGAAGAGAATGATTACAAAAAAATACAACGAACAAGCAAAACGGCTAACAGCAAAAAAAAAATAAATAATTAATAATAAACAAAATTATGAACAGAATATCAAATCTGAGGAAGAAAAAAACGTATCACCAAAAATTTACAAAATTATATTATTTACGAGTTTTGTAACCTAGACCAGTTATAACAGATTGCCGCTTTATTTAAAAAATAAAGCAGCGAATCGCGAGAGCTGGCATAAAGAGGCCTACTCAATGCAAACAAACTTTTTTTTTTCTAGTTATGTAGGGCCCACACAGAATATTATGACAATTTATAAGAAATATATTGAGGGGCAAGATGTAGGCCTAACTGGAAAGATTAAGACAGCGATTAAATTGCAAACAAAGCAAAACAAAGCATATTTAACCAAGTTATAAGTACTTTAGCTTTTTCAAAACAAAATGGCGTCGTTCATAACAAGTTCATTAATAACTTTAAAAATACGTGGATGTCACGCCGAAACCGAAAGCGTTTGATGCCGAATTCAAAGTGTTTGCCGAATTCTTGGGTATAAAAGGATTTAATTAGTTGCTGAGAGAGACCTCAGTTTAAAAACGAACGCTGAGATTTCCGGAATTAAAAATATAAAAAATTGTTTTAAAAAAAACCTGGGCTAGAAAATATTTTCTGATTTAAAATTTTAAAAAAAACTTGGGTTGGAAAATATTTTTAAAATTTAAGAAAAAAAAAAAAAATTTTTTTTTTTTTTTTTTTTTGGGGTGGGGGGGAAAAATCCGTACAGCGAGTCTGTACGGCCGTACACTGCTAAAAGTATCAAAAATCCGTACATTGTACGAAAAATTCGTACAGGTTGACAGGTATGAAGATATAACCTTTGCCTTCCACTTATGGATGCCAAGTCACTTCTGTACTTGCTGGTATGTCGTAAGCTTCCAGGCAAGAACTAGCCATGACATATTTGGCTAACCAATTAATTGTTATGCTTCCTGACAATGCCGGTGGAGGTCATCTCTGGTTAGCGTCATTGGCTTCCTGTATACCCTTTGTATAATGTCTGATACAATCAAATCGTAAACAACATCTGAAATAAAATGATATTAGTCATACATATATCTTTAATAAACTTACATACCCTTTAGGATTAATAAGCGCACAGTGAGGCTGTACCTGATGAAGTATATCTGCCCTGCATGCAGCGTGAAAAAACTTGTCTTGCAGATACTGTCTTCCAGTCTCTCACTCTGGCGTCTGGATTTTGTGTGTGCGATTTTTAAATTTTTTTTAAAATTAATGTGTTTGCTACTTTTCTTTGTAGCACGCCCCTTTCAACCATCTACCATGTACATGGAGCTGTTGGTTATATCAGGACATGTTTCCTTTATTGTAATATGTTTTTGTTTGTATTTATTTTATACTATATTATCTCTAGTAGGTATTTTTCCTTTTGTAGTTATAGTTCAAAATGGCTTTTTTTATCCAAAATATGATATTTTCTAAGCTGGTATGTTTTTAATTTTCACTGGACAGTTTATTTGGTTAATCTGTATGTATCTGGGGGAGTCTTTTACCAGTGTGGACTACTGGCTCGGATCCTTATTTATTTTTTATATGTTAGCTTTAGTTTTTGTAATATAGTGTTTTATTAACTTTTGCACTTCTGAAGGGGTCTTTGTGCCTATGAGATTTTCTACACTCATTTCTACCTTGTTGTTACTACAGTATGTCTTAATGTTTTGCCTCTGCTGGTCATATTTTTTTGCAGTCCACCAGAAAGTGTCTAATTGTGTTTGGTTCTTGATACTCTTCACATGTGGGTTCCTCAATCATGAAATATCCAGTTCCAAGCTTGAGCCTCAGCAATTTTTTATTAATTGGTATTTTTAGTTCATCTTGTATTTGACATTTTTTGCTTGGTTTTTTTAGGAACTTGCTTTTTTACTTTGGTCCCATGCTGTTATCCACTCTTTAGTTATTGCTTGAGCAATTAAGCTCTTAATTTCAAACTTCCCTAAGCCTACTTCAATTTTGTTATAGCTAGTTCTTCCCCCTTTGGCTTCTTTGTCTGCAAGCTCATTTCCTGCTATCCCCACATGTGATGGTATCCATTTTAGTGTTGCACTGCATCCTATAATGTGCATATATGTATTAATCTGTAGTATTTCCTCTGTAATATCTGGTCTGCTACATTCATTTCTGTTTCTGATAGCTAATACTGATGAAAGGGAATCTGTGAGAAGGGTTACTTTATTTGGTGGGTTTTCTGCAGCTATTTCTAAAGCTTTTAGGATTGCCACTAATTCTGCTGTAAAGATGGATGTATTACCTGTTACTTTGTATCTTTTATAAATTTTTTATTTTGATATTGCTATTCCTGCTCCTAATTGTCCTTCTTCATCTTTTGACCCATCTGTATATATAGTTAGGCTATTATTTATATACCGTTCAATGTACTCTAGTGCTTTACTTTTTGCTGAGATTATGTCGTTAGATTTGCTTATGATCTTTGATAAGTGGGAGTCAGTTTCTGGCACTTTTAATTCCCATGGTGGGATTTTTGCTTTATACTGAGCACTACTGTTTATCATATTAAATAAGTTTGGGTGTTGATCCACTTCATCCATTGTTTTCCACCCTAACGGGTATCTATTATGGTTTAATGGAATGTGGCCTATATACTGGTTACCCCTATCAACGGTTTTGTGTGCCGGGTGAGTTGGATATTTTGCCACTCTTGCCCAGTAGCTGAATCTCAGTTCTTTTCTCCTTACCTCCAGGGGTATAATGCCTAGCGCTACTTCTAATGCCTCGTCTGATGTTCCTTTTGAGGCACCTGCTATTATTGACAGTGCCTGGTTTTGGACTGTGTCTAGTTTTTTCTTATTGCTCGGGGCGGCTGATGCATAGACAACACTGGCATAGTCAATTTTGCCCCTAATAAATGATTTATAGAAGGTTAACATTGTCTTATTGCAGGCTCCCCAGCCACTTCCTTTCATATATCTTAGCATGTTAATAAGTCCCCTACTGCTTTGCACTAATTGGTCTATGTGTTTGTTCCAGTTTAGTTGCTGGTCTGGTACCATACCAAGAAATCTAGTTGATTTTGCTGTGCATACTTTTTGCTCATTAATGCTTATGTCAATTATATTATTTTTAATTACACGCCCTCTACTGAAGATCATTCCTATATTTTTTTTAACGTTTAGATTAAATCCCCACTTGTGCATCCAGTCAGATACTTTATCTATTTGTTTTTGTACTGTTTTATAGAGGAATGGGAGATTTCTTCCCATTCTCCATATCGCAGCGTCATCTGCAAACTGAGATAGGTTGTTTTTTAAGTCTTTAAACTCGTCGCCTAGGTCGTTGACCATAATCGTAAATATAGATGGTGATATTACTGATCCCTGTGGGATTCCATTCTGTTGTTCATACACCTCAGATCTATCATTGTTTATTTGCACCGTGAAGTATCTATCCTGCAGGAAGTTTTCTAAATAATTGTAAGTTCTGCCTACTATACCTAATTTCCTGATCTTTTAAAGTGCACCCTCCCTCCAACACTCATCATATGCTCTTGCTACATCAAGGAATATTGCTACTGTCTTTTCATTCCTTTTGAAGCCCGTTTTAACATCATTTTCCAGCCTCAACAGTTGCTCTATTGTACTATGTTGGCTTCTAAAGCCTACCTGGGTTGGACTGTACAAATTATGCTTTTCTAGATGAAATTTTAGTCTGCTGTTGACTTTTGTTTCTAGAATTTTTCCTAGATGCGATGTTAACGATATTGGCCTGTATGAGCTGACATCATGTGTTTCCTTATCTGGCTTTAGTATGGGGATGACTACTGCTGTCTTTCATGAACATGGTATTTTTCCCGTGTGCCAGATTTTGTTGTAGAGGGATGCAATCACCTTTAGAGTTGTATTTGGTACCTTTTTGAGGATTTCATAGCTCATAATGTCTTTCCCAGAGGTGGTATTGGTTTTTCCTGCTAAAGCTCTTTCTATTTCATCTACTGTAATATCTGCATTTAAATAATTAGCATCCTGTGTGGAGTCCATATTTTCTTCTTTTAATTTTTCTAGCAGCGTTTTCCGCCTATTTATTTCTGCCTTATCTAGACTGTCTATTGAACTAACCTGATAGAAGTATTTAGCTAGTATGTTGGCTTTTTCTCCATCTGTTTCAGCTCTTTCTGGTATTTTAATTGTTGGGATTTTAAATTTCTTGTTGTTTCCTCCTTTAATTGCTTTTAGTTTTCTCCAAACTGTAGTTACTTGTGATCTATGGTTTAATGTTTGACAAAATGTTCTCCAACTCTTTTCTTTAGCTCTGAATATTATTTTATTTGTTTCATTTCTTATTTTTTTTATAGTTTGTGTAATTCTCTTCAGTTTTGGTTTTTCTATACTTTATCAGGGCCCTCTCCCTCAATTTCAGTTGTTCTGAGCATCTGTCTGTCCACCATGGTACTGGATTTTTATCTTTGTTTCTTTTCCTATCTTTACCTTTTTATGTTGGTTTTAAGTGATCAGAGGAGCCGCGGTAGCATAGTGGTTAGTTCACTGGCTTCCTAGTGCAGTGGTCTATTGTTGGATCCCCAGATGAGGTGGGATTTTTTTAGGCCACAAACGGCTCCTGGGTCGACCCAGCCCCAAATGGGTACCAGAGCAACTCTGGGAAGGTTAAGGCGGCTGGCGTGATGCCGACCACATCACCCCTAGAGTGCCGACGGTCAAGATAATATGGGCCTAACACCATATTCCCAATATGCCTCAATGGGCGTGTAACGGGTTCCTTTACCTTTTTTTTAAGTGATCAGGCATATTCCTGCTTGGTATATATTTTATTGCTATTTTTAAAATCTCGTTTGTTAGTTTTTCTGCAAATATATCTATACTGTTTGATTCAATTTGTTCTATGCTTAGTTTACTTAGCTCCAATTGGAAGGACTCCCAGTTTGCTTTTTTGATGTTGAATGTAGGTTTGGAGCTTCTTGAACTAGTTCTGTATTTGTCATTTAGGTTTATTTCTATGGGTAAGTAGTCTGAGCTGGAGTCATTCAGCACTTCCCATTTAGCAGAGGCTAGGTTTGGTGTTATAATACTTATGTCTATTGCTGTATCTCCTCCATTGTTTCATGGGTTAACCCTTGTCACTGAGCCATCATTTAGTATGATTAGCTCAGTACTTTCAATGTAGTCCAACAGTCTTTTCCCTGCTAGATCATTACTGTTGTTACCCCATGCCTCATTGTGTGCATTAAAGTCTACTGTTACACTTATTCCTTCAATATTTTCTGTGTTGAATAGTTCACAATTTAATATTTTGTAGTCTTCATGTATTAAAAAGGCCACGCCCCCTCCTCTTCCCTCCGGTCTATCATTTCTAAGTGTTACATATCCTTGATAGTTCAGTTTTTGTTGGGGACTTTAGAGGGTTTCTTGTATTGCAAATATGGGTTTTGATTCCTTATATTGCCCCACAATAGACATCAGGTTCTTCCTGGTGTAATAAAGTACTCTGTGTGACACCCCGCTCAAATTTCCCCGATTCAAAAATCTAGTTAACGTAAATTTACAACCTATAACCCACTATTACTATGTTTGAAATTTGTCAAGGGCAAGGTAAAACCTACCGCTAAAAATTGGACAAAATAATTTGAATTTTCTACTACCCCGTTAAAAATCTATAAATAATTTCCATGTTTGACCTTGGTCTGAAGGCCACGGCAAATCAACCGCTAGAAAATTAACTAACGTACTCTTAAAATCTATTAATAACCACAGCATTTGAAATTTGTCTCAAGGACATCGTCAAATCAAACCGCCAACATTTAAATAAAGATTTGAATTTTCTAACACCAAGCGTAAAAGTCCCACCCCCAACCACACACACACGCTCCCCCCTTCCCAAATATTTATGAACGAACGCCGTAAAGTTTGGCAACTAACGAAATTGTTACCTCGTTTTATAGGGGAGAGGGGAGGTTGTTTAAAATGGAAAGCAAGCCTAATCGGTGTGTTTGGAAAAACTTAGATAATGTATTTCTTTATAAATAAAGAGAGTTTAAATAAAAGGGATGTCTTGAATTGTAGCGTTAATATTGTTAAATATAATACCATAAGAATTTCCCTTATAATAAATTATCTGGCCTTAGAAACATTTATTTTACTAATATTTTGGTTCAGTGAAAGGAGCAAATAATTACTTAAAAATTACACATATGAAAACGGGGACAAATAATTAAAAGAAACCTATATAAGAAGATAGAGGACAGTTGTCTGTTTAATAATCACTTTCAAGATTAAAAATCGACCCATTGTTACGCACGGATCATTATTATTTTTCGTTTGTATAAACATTTTTCATATGTATGATCATTTTTTTGACTGAAGTGTGTATTATGTTTTCTATGGTCAAAGGGACATAATCCGAGTTATCGAGACTACAATTTTTTAGGAGTTGCCTTCTCTTGTATAGAGACACGTTCGGTCTATAATTTCTTGAACGAAGCGTGACCACATCTCCTTATTTGGTAGTACCAGTCAACTAGGGTAGATGTCTCAAACCTTTCTTAACGCTTCTTTTCATGACCATAAAAGGCGCGACTGTGTAAGACTTTTATCTCGAATGTTCTTAGAATCGTCTTATTGTGAACGGCAACTCAGAGATTGTCGTTCTGCGCATGTCAAAAGCTGGGAGTTCGTTCTGTGTGTTCCGCCCAGTTCGGCAGTTGAGAAATGGTTTAAGAAGCGAGCAGACGCAACTGCGTCTTGTGATTTTCTGAGGGAAATACAGTGTCTTTGTGAGTTAGTTAGCTAACTAGACTATTTCCCAGTATTATTCACGCCTGCCTGGAGGCATATGTTCATGGTTGATTTTCCGAAATAAGGTAATTCCTCTTGTATCGAACTTTATGCTATCATCTAGAGGTTCGTCATTTTGTCGCCTATTTGCTCGCCTGTGTGATGCAAAATGGAGAGGTACTTTGACTAGGATTAAGTCACCGGTATCTGTATACTGTTGCAGAAGTTATAGAAATTATTATTATTTATACAGCTTCACGAACTAGAACTCTATGATTTATGAATTTCTGAATCTATTGAACTGTGATGTCTTATGACGCATATATACAACAGCTGTCATTGCTGACTACAGAAATTGTTTTCAATGTGCCATATCATCTTGCTGAACTCGTTAACTATGTTGATGTCATAAGTATCATGACTGTTTTTGTGGCGTGCAATAAATGGAAGAAACTTATACAACGAAGTTACCCTTTCTATGACTCTACACGTCATGTTGCCTGTGTGATAACCCTGTGAACTGTTCCACTACCACATACACAGCAACATCCTAAATCAGAGAAGACACCTACATCTTGCACTTTAATACCAGGTGTCGATAAGGGTGGCAAGTTACCACTTCAGCTCAAATCCACCCTTATCATTTTTGGTGGCCAGAGCTGGTTCTATCATCTGATATTTTGGCGCACCATATCATTTTTGGTGGCCATAGGTTGGTTCACTCTGATTCCAGCTATCAAGGGGGTCAGCAAACCCAGACATCATCATCATACTAGATACAACTACAGCATCAACTACCACCTTACAAGAAATGTTATTGAAAGTATCCGGATTTTCTGACAGTTGCTGATTTTGAAACTACCCGGCGCTGCTCGGCAATATTGAAGTTTATGTAAAATTAGAAGGACAAGTACCGAGCGAATGGATTTCCTGATCTGGTGAAAAGAAGGACAAGTGCCGTAACAACTGTTCCGGTCTCAGGGGTACTGTTGCGGGTTCAGAAGGTCAAGTGCCGGTTAAATCAATTTAGAAGATTCAGAAGGTCAAGTGCCGTGGAGAATAAACATAGAAGTTAAGGTGGCCTGTTTTCATGTTTTGTGAACTGTTGCCCCTTATCGATTCTAACTGAGCAGTCTCTGTACTAATTCACACTTTACTCCTATATGTTTTTCATGATACATGTGTTTATATGTTTAAATGTTATTTTGTTTATCTCTCTGTATATTTATATGTTTACCATCAATATTCATTCGGGTTTTCTCGGTTGGGCTGGATCTTGCAGTAATGGATACCACGTCACAGAGGTTCTACTGTTAGCCTCTACATAGCCCCCCCCCCTTCGTTAGGGACTGTGCGAATTTCCTACTGTGTAATTTGTTAGCGACAATCGTTTCTATATCTGTTTAGTTGTGACGAGTATATGTGCTTTATATTTTGTTTCTTATATATATATATAGTTTTTTCTTTTTTCTTTTCTCTCTTTCTTTGTGTTTTTAGTTTCGATTTCGATTGTTTGTATTTGTAGGTCTCCCCTTTGCTATTATTCAGTTCTTTACGTATATTTTTGTGTATACACTGTAGCGTCATATGTTAGTCATATCTTCGCATATTTCTTTTTAGTTTTGCTGTTTGTGTATTTGACTTATGCGAATGTTTTCGTATATGTTTTGGAATCTTTGCTTGTTTTGTTTACAGTTGACTTTGATCTTTTTGTGTTGATGCGTTTACATTGACTCTGACTTTCTTTGTTGATTGTTTACATTGACTCTGATCTTTGTGTTGTTTACATTGACTTTGATCTTTGTTATTGTTTACATTGTTGGTGACCTTTGTTATTGTTTACATTGTCTTGTTATTGTTTACATAGTTCTTGCATAGTTAGCTTTCACTATTGTTAATATATTAATGCTCCATGCACTATTGGGTTCTATAGTGCACTTATCATAACAAAACTGGTGGTTTTTTTTTGCATTTATGCACTATTGTTGTGCAGTTATGATAAATAACTGATGGTTATGCACTGATTTGGGTAGTGCACTGATGATTAAGAAGTGACTTGTGATATTATTATACATTTGATAATACAATTTGGTGTCAACTCCTGTTTCCCACAGAGATTGGGTTCAACATAGAGATTATACAAGCACTTTATTAAGTCTTGTTGCTAATTAACATTGAAATAAGATAATTAATTATTTCAGGTTCTGTACTCACATTTTAGACATCATTGTCTACATTTGAGTACTTTATTGAAGCAAGGGTAAAAGCCCTTGGGGAAGACAGAGATGAAAATAGAAGTATTTGCGACTGTTCAATATGCCAAGGCATCGAAGTCGCAAGAAAAGAAAATGAAAGAACAAACTGAACAAAGGAGAATAGAGGCTGACATAGACCAAAAGAAACTGCAGATGCAGGTGGAGGAAAAAAGGTTCCAAATGGAAATGGAAAAACAAAAAGAGAAGCAGGAATTTCTCAGGAGAAGAAGGCTTCCAGGCTGAGAGGCTGAGAAATAAAGAGACTTGAAAAAGAAGCTGAAAATAAGAGACTTGAAAAAGAAGCTGAAAATAAGAAGACTAGAAAAAGAAGCTGAAAATAAGAGACATGAAAAAGAAGCTGAAAATAAGAGACTGTTGAACTAGAAGGCTGAGGAAAAAAAGATTACATGCGGAAGAAGAAGTTAACAAAGAGAGGCTAAAGAGAAAAGCAAAAATGGGAACATGATGAAAAAGTCCTTAGCTTTAGAAGTTAGAGAAAGTTGAAATTTTATTGAACACTGTAGTAATGCATAATGATCAAGCAAATAAGGTGTCAAATAAGACTAATGCTAAGGATTTCAAGCTTAATCTACCAGCATTTAATCCCTCAATCGATGATATAACAATTTATCTAGATAGATTTGAAAGTGCATGTAATGTGCATAATATGGATAAAACATTATATGTGTATCATCTGTCCAAGATACTTAGAGGTGATGCTTTGACTTTGTTGAGTATGGTAGATGTGCCTGACAAAAACAACTATGAGGTTGTCAGGGCGGCATTGTTAAAGAAGTACTAACTTAACGAGGAAAGGATAATCGTCCTTAAAATTTAAAACCACATGTTACCCAGAAACTGGAGTTTGAATTCTCTGAGTTTATCTCAGGCATCCAAATCTTACCATTTTTACGATGGTTTGAAGTTGTCTAAGACGTGAAAAATACATTTATAAGCACTTATACGGACTTTACTACTATAGAGATAAGGTTATGTCTTTCTGTAATGAAGCTTTTCTATGGCTTTTCTTCATGAGCGTAAGCCTAAAAAACATAAAAGAAATGGAAGAATACTGTAGCCAGTAATGTTACATGCGCATCCACACATAACCATGTAGTAACTCTAAGGTGAAAAGAAGGTCTGGCCAGTTTGCTTCGGCAGCACCTATGGAGCCCAAATTTTAATGCGTAAATTTCCAGGGAAGCCAGAAAAATTTTTCAATAGAAAAAGAGTAAACGTTAATTTATGGCCACAGAACCATAAGTGAATCAATTCCATTGGTGATTCTTCTTCCCAGAACTGGAGACAACCGAATACTAACACGTTATACTACTCCTGTTTAACTTTAGAAATTTTTCAAAAGGAAATCGGAATAGAGGGAAAATGAAGGTTATGCAGAGACCTCAATAACCAAGGATAAATAGAGGTTCGCATACAACAGCATAGAGTAAATAGTAATAACAGTTTATGGAAACTGAACCAAACCAGTGGGGGGGGGGGGGGGGGGGGGGGGGGGGGGGGGGGGGGGGGGGATAGAAAAATAATAACGAGTCAGGGACTAATTAATGATAATTGCAGAGGCAATAAATAGGTCGCGGTAAGATCGCAAACAAAAGAGAAAAAGATATCAGGACAGACAAACTCCTGTTATCAACAAGAATCTCCATTGGAGCAGATAAACATGTGATTAATAATGATAAAGACCATAATGCTATCGGGTTGCTCAGTCTTTTGATTTTGGTAGGCAAATAAAATGTATCCAATGCAGTACTTTATTTTGATCCGAAAACCCATAGGTACTCTAAAGCTTGGTCATACACTTTGCCCGCTCTTCGTTGTTTGATTCTGGATGTACTACTGTCGGCGTTAGGCAATCTCTTGTAGATCCATCCTGTGCTACAAGGAAAAGGTCATCAAATGTGTCACATTTGGTGGCACGTTTAGAAAAAGTATCCTACTGCTATAATACACATTGCTACTCCTTTCTTCACGGGAGAGGTCCACGCGTGTCTACTTCCAAACCCTATTGCGGACCTTATTATTGGTCGTATTCACGGAGTTAGGGAATGTACCCCACAGCAGATTGCTGTTTGGGAAGAGCAAAACATTGAAGCTACCAATGCGGTGGTCACAAGAGCACATGCTCTGGATCCACCTCAAACTTCATTAACTAATAATGATGAAGTAAATGACCAAGATAGTCACTTGACTATTACACGTGACTCATTTATCAAATTGCAAGAAGAAGATCCTTCTTTACAAAAATTCTTCATTCTAGCAAAAAAAAAAAAGGTGATCCTAATCAGAACACTAATAGGAAATCTTGGATTTCTATGAAGAACGGCGTACTTGTACGTATGGTACAAGACTCGACTACGTCCACTCATTCACAAATTCTTGTGCCTAAGAGCATGAGATTGCAAATATTGCAACATGCTCATGACTCGCAATGTGCTGGACATATGGGTTTTTCCCGTACAAAGTCGAGGGTTCTTGCGGCTTTCTTTTGGCCATTTGTGAGCAAGGACATACGAATGTACTGTCGCTCTTGCAAAGTATGTCAGGAGGTCAAATCTAAAGGACCACGACATGCTGCGCCTATCCAGGCTGCTGACATTCCTATTCGCCCTTTTCAAAAAAATGGCAATAGATATTATCGGTCCTTTTAGAATTAAGTCGGCTAGAGGACATCAATTTATCCTTACATGTGTCGATATGTGCACACGTTGGCCAGAGGCAATACCTCTCAAGAGCATCTCAACTGCTGATATCGCAGACGCTCTTTGGCTGATATTTTCTCGCTTGGGTTTTCCCGGAGAAATATTGTCAGACCATGGCACTCAACTTATATCAGACACTATGTCACAGGTAATGTCTATGCTACACATTAAAAGGTTTCTCAGCAGTATCTATCACCCAATGTCTAATGGGTTGGTCGAACGTTTAAATAGGACTCTGAAAACTTACTTGGTAAAATAACTGAGGATCATCCTCAGGATTGGGACAGGGTCTTACCCGCGGCTCTCTTTGCGTATAGAGAGGTCCCCAATGAACATACGGGGTTTTCCCCTTTTGAACTTGTCTTTGGCGCGCAACCGCGCGGCCCTATGTCTTTTCTTCACGATCTAATCACTGCCGATAATATTAGCGATGAGACTCAATCTTCTTATGAGTACGTCATTGCTCTTAGGCAAAAGAACATCGAGGCATGCAAACTAGCAACTTCGTCTTGAGAAGTTGCGAAAGAAAAGGCAAGGCAGATTGCTAATAAGAATAGATGTGTACGACAACTTTGTCCAGGTGACAAAAAGCTCCTCGGTTCTACTCTCCTTCCAAGGGATGAACAGACATCAAATTGCAATGGAAAGTCCATATGGCAATAGTCCTCCAAGGTGGCCCCCAAACCCCCATCCTAACAGGAAATAAAGCGTCCACCACCAAAAAGGAAACCAAAAATAGGGGACAACCAAAGAAAGAGAACCATATCCCTAAAAAAAGGTAGGCTTCCCTAGAGACCAGGCAAAAAATCCAAGTAACACCAAAGATTCCCAAAGCACCCAAAAGATACGAAATCCCAGGAAAAGTCCAAAAAGGAAAGAATGAAAAGGAAAACCAAACCACACCCAAACCAAAAACATCCGCAAAATCAAAACTAACTGAGCAACAACCAAAAATAAACGCCAAAGAAAATCAGATCAAATCAGATATGAAATCCATCCACCAAATCCACACCAGCTAAGAGAACCAACCCTCTCGGTAAGAAACCCGCCAACTTCACCAAAACCACAACCACAAGCACCACAACCAAAACACCCTAAGATACACACTACCCCCAACACCACCCCCCCCAGCGCACCCACCCCACACCCACTGCGAGTCCCCTCCCTTACCGCTACCCCGCAAACCCTATCGATAACTCCACATGTAATACACCCCCCCGCACCAACCACTGCCCAATATCCCATGAAAACAAATAAGCAGTGGATCCAAGAATTGAGGTCCCAAAGCGACACCCAAGACAGAACAACAGACAAAAGTAAACAAGAACAACACAAACCAAATACCGAGAGTATATGTGTCCACCACCCCCTACAACGATGTACGGACCGAGGGACCAGAACAACTAAAGAAACAAACCCACCCCCTCAGGTCACCACCC
>JAMPIV010015343.1:57500-60000 GCA_024509875.1 Oreohelix idahoensis
TTTTACAAGATTGTGGTTTCGGTAAGGTTTGTTTTACAAGATTGAGGCAATATTTGCTTTTGGAATTTTGTAAGTGTAGTTATGTTATATAATATGTTTGAAATGGACTTAACAAAAAAAAAAAAAAAAAAAAAAAATTCACTCTCGTATCGGTCAGTCTGTTGATAGATAGATAGATAGATAGATAGATAGATAGATAGATAGATAGATAGATAGATAGATAGATAGATAGATAGATAGATAGATAGATAGATAGATAGATAGATAGATAGATAGATAGATAGATAGATAGATAGATAGATAGATAGATAGATAGATAAATAGATAAATAGATAAAAAGATAGGTAGGTAGGTAGGTAAGTAGAAAGGTAGGTTTTACAAGATTGAGGTGTCGGTAAGGATTGTTTTACAAGATTGTGGTTTCGGTAAGGTTTGTTTTACAAGATTGAGGCAATATTTGCTATTGGAATTTTGTAGTTATGTTTTAAAATATGTGTGAAATGGACTTAAAAAAAAAAAAAATTTTTACTCTCGTATCGGTCAGTCTGTTGATAGATAGATAGATAGATAGATAGATAGATAGATAGATAGATAGATAGATAGATAGATAGATAGATAGATAGATAGATAGATAGATAGATAGATAGATAGATAGATAGATAGATAGATAGATAGATAGATAGATAAATAGATAGATAAATAGATAAATAGATAGGTAGGAAGATAGATAGATAAATAGATAAATAGATAAAAAGATAGGTAGGTAGGTAAGTAGAAAGGTAGGTTTTACAAGATTGAGGTGTCGGTAAGGATTGTTTTACAAGATTGTGGTTTCGGTAAGGTTTGTTTTACAAGATTGAGGCAATATTTGCTATTGGAATTTTGTAGTTATGTTATATAATATGTGTGAAATGGACTTTAAAAAAAAAAAAAAAAAAAAAATTCACTCTCGTATCGGTCAGTCTGTTGATAGATAGATAGATAGATAGATAGATAGATAGATAGATAGATAGATAGATAGATAGATAGATAGATAGATAGATAGATAGATAGATAGATAGATATATAGATATATAGATAGATAGATAGATAGATAGATAGATAGATAGATAGATAGATAGATAGATAGATAGATAGATAGATAGATAGATAGATAGATAGATAGATAGATAGATAGATAGATAGATAGATAGATAGATAGATAAGGATTGTTTTACAAGGTTGTGGTTTCGGTAAGGTTTGTTTTACAAGATTGAGGCAATATTTGCTATTGGAATTTTGTAGTTATGTTATGATAGATAGATAAATAGATAGATAGATAGATAGATAGATAGATAGATAGATAGATAGATAGATAGATAGATAGATAGATAGATAGATAGATAGATAGATAGGTAGATAGATAGATAGATAGATAGATAGATAGATAGATAGATAGGTAGATAGATAGATAAATAGATAAAAAGATAGATAGGTAGGTAGGTAAGTAGAAAGGTAGGTTTTACAAGATTGAGGTGTCGGTAAGGATTGTTTTACAAGATTGTGGTTTCGGTAAGGTTTGTTTTACAAGATTGAGGCAATATTTGCTATTGGAATTTTGTAGTTATGTTATATAATATGTGTGAAATGGACTTAGATAAATAAATAGATAGATAGATAGATAGATAGATAGATAGATAGATAGATAGATAGATAGATAGATAGATAGATAGATAGATAGATAGATAGATAGATAGATAGATAGATAGATAAATAGATAAATAGATAGATAAATAGATAAATAGATAAAAAGATAAAAAGATAGGTAGGTAGGTAGGTAAGTAGAAAGGTAGGTTTTACAAGATTGAGGTGTCGGTAAGGATTGTTTTACAAGATTGTGGTTTCGGTAAGGTTTGTTTTACAAGATTGAGGCAATATTTGCTATTGGAATTTTGTAGTTATGTTCTCGTATCGGTCAGTCTGTTGATAGATAGATAGATAGATAGATAGATAGATAGATAGATAGATAGATAGATAGATAGTTAGATAGATGGATAGATAGATAGATAGATAGATAGATAGATAGATAGATAGATAGATAGATAGATAGATAGATAGATAGATAGATAGATAGATAGATAGATAGATAGATAGATAGATAGATAGATAGATAGATAGATAGATAGATAGGTAAGTAGAAAGGTAGGTTTTACAAGATTGAGGTGTCGGTAAGTATTGTTTTACAAGATTGTGGTTTCGGTAAGGTTTGTTTTACAAGATTGAGGCAATATTTGCTATTGGAATTTTGTAGTTATGTTATATAAAATATGTGTGAAATGGAAAGTTAAAAAAAAAAAAAAAAAAAGAAAAAGATAGAGGTATAGATAGATAGATAGATAGATAGATAGATAGATAGATAGATAGATAGATAGATAGATAGATAGATAGATAGATAGATAGATAGATAGATAGATAGATAGATAGATAGATAGATAGATAGATAGATAGATAGATAGATAGA
>JAMPIV010015344.1:0-78816 GCA_024509875.1 Oreohelix idahoensis
TCTAAAAAAACCCGTTACACGGTTTAAGTCTCTGTTGTCGATTAACAACCTGAGACAGAGCGACCGTAAAACCTTTTATCTGGGAAACGTAGTTTTCTGATTTCTCTACTGTGCACGATGGTGTGAAAATTAGCATCCTCTAGAGAGCAGATAACAATAATGTATATAAACTGCGTCTTCTCAAATCAGTTATCAGTTGTCGCTCAGAATTTTTTGTAGTCTAAACACGTAGTCTATAACCATTTTGTGGTAGATGTGTTAATTGCCTTCGTGGGGATTTCATTCGGATTTTCTGGTAATAGAAATTTGTGCTTAAGTGTTAAAATGTGTTAAGTTTTACCATTATAATTCACTGTGATTTCCTAGTGTTAAAACTAGTGAAATAAAATAACGCATAGATATTTCGTGCCAGTTGTTCAGTTTAATGTAATTTCCATCACCCGCTTTATCACACAAGAAGATACGGTTTAGCTGACTGAAGTAATATGCTAGGTGTGACTGATAGTGGACCATAGAATTCACGTTTATATTTCATTTGTGCAATTATAAAAGTGACTAGTGTTTGATATCATGCGACTAAACAAACAGAAGCCGACAATCTAATAGCTGTTAATGACAAGCGATATTTGTTAAGTGCGCCTAGGGATAATAAAATAATAATTGACATTTGTGCGCTGATCGTTGACCGGAGCAGGAGGGGGAAAGGCTGCATGCCTCAACCACGCCTGTACTCGCAAAGCAAAGCGCGATAAGACAAGCTAGAGACACCGTGGGCCTTTTAACTTTAATCAGGACTGACGGAGAGGATAAGAGATCGTCTTGTCCCCTTCCGTGTATATTTATGTAGAGATATAATAGTAGCATTCTTTTTCATAATGTTTCTCTATTCTAGCAGACCTGATCAAACGGCGACCAGTGGTCTATTTTGGTCCTTTGTCTACATTTACTGATTGATTAATGTTGTCTTCTTCTTGGCTTACACGTCCCCAAGTTCAGTTGTGAACAGTATGGTGGATTTTGATGTTAATTGGTAAAATATGAATTTTATGCAGATGTGAGGTCAAGCTGTGAAGGCCCCTGAGTCTAATAGATAATAGGGTTTGTGTTCTCAGGGACCTTTCTGCTACCACCCTACGACCTCAACCTGCGACGTATTTTATCCTAAGTATAACACTGGTGTATGTCTGTTATCTGGCTAGTGTCTAGGGTAATTTAAAATGTGTTGTAATAAAATGACAACAAATAAACCTAAGAACTCTATGAAACGTAATTAACAACACCCAGAGTTAAGTTTAAAATGTGAAATCTTTTTTACAATTTATTGTTCCAGTATCACAATTTTGTGTATACTGGAATATTGAAACTCAAAATGATAATTCAAAGTATTTACATAAAATTGATTCAATTTATAACTGAGAATATTATTTTTCACAACTTTAATTAAATATGTCAATCTGGAACAGTGTCAATTTACTCTTGCTCCTATGAATGGGTAATGATTGAAAGAACGTCTGTCTTCATCATAATCTGAATGATCTAATACACATTTGGGAAATGAGAGTAGTTGAGTTTGATATATCAAGTGCCCTGAGACGATTTCTTAACTTAGTATGTTCTGGTATACAGGATGAATTATGTTCACATCACCAGCTTCCACTGCCAAGTCAAGATTCTGCTCTTGAAATATAACAAGGAGGCACACAGTCGATACTGCCTCAATTCTTTAGATGCAGAAGTATATACAGGTATAGGTTGACCTGGGCTCACTTTGAGTCATAGATGAAACCCTGGAACGATATAAATGCGTCCTACTCAACCTCTGATATACTCTCTCTTTCCCTAAATAATAAACATTGTAAATCATATTCAGACTCAGCATGGTAACTAAACAATTAGCGTTCTTAATTGGTTTGTTACCCCATTCATGGTCAAATAAACTTCAAACTATAGTTTGACACTTTCCTTGACAAAGGAAACATTTTAAGTTAATAATATCAAGTCATGTACAATCACGGTGACTTGCTGAAGACGACGGCCAGTGGTTTTCCTGGTCTTATGTCATAATACTGTACAACAATTTCCCCATTAATATTTAATTTTACTTTCTCCCAAAGTGTCAGAAAGCCTGCCTGGCTTTTCTACAACATGTTAATATATTTCCTAACAACTCTGTGAGACAACACAAAGTTTGATGTTGACTTCCCTCTAGATAAACTTCTACCCACATAATTTTCATACATATTCAATAATACATACATAATAATAATAATGATGATATAAATGTTTTCTTTCTTACCGCATCAGAGAAATATTAACACTAATAAGTTTGATTTGCGATAAATATGGTCAAATCCAGATCGCTTGCTGGTGCAGATCAGCGAAACAAGATCGTACTAATATCTTGTCTTCACACAACTTTAGTGTAATACAGATTTTTTCAAGTGGCGACTACCACTTCCTTCAAACCAGTTTTATTTCTCCGTTAGTATATTAGACTCCAGCCAATCAGGGACTGTTAGGCTTCTAGCGTCCTTTTTTTCAAAACTGAACTCAATTTTCAAATCTTGGACTAACCTACCCTTTCCCAATATCTGTCAAGCTGAGAAAGATGTAGTCTGTTAGTCCATCTGTCTTCTGTCAATATCTCCTTTATTTATTGAGTGGTTCACATTCTGATAAATAATTATTGATCCCGTTGCTGTCTGTCACACAGTGCTTATATTTTTATACGTTTATTTATTATATTTACTATTATCGTTTTTCTTCTTCAATTCTTCAAAAAACATATTTTCCTATCTGTGGTAAGATACATTAACACTTTACTCTTCTATTACCCAATTAATGTCATTGTATTCGTCACTGTCTTTTATTTTAGCATATAAGAAAATTATCTAAGTTTTTCTTCTATCTAACCTTCTATGCCCCGCTTGGGTGCCAATTTCAAATTATGTAAACAACAAAATCGAGACACTACCAACTATGCTCCTTTTCTCGCCCTCTCGTACTATATTTTCAAAAAATTTCCACGTTAAATCGTAATTTTTTTCTTTAACTGTCGTTCTCATTCAGAACGAAACAGCGCTTTTGTAGTACGTCACACAATTCGACAACGCGTTGGCCGTATGTTACATTATAGTTACTTTTTAGCCCGAAATACCCTGGTGTGTGTTTTTATATATTTTGGCGTATCCAACAGCGTGGATATAGGCATAGAACTGCGTGTCGAGCGAAGAGGGGTTTTGCAAGGCGGCTTTAATATACCTTTTTTCGATTTTTTTCAAACCCATCCATTGCACTCCACGTCTTACCGCAATTCCCCTCAACTTCCTCGATTAGCCTAGTTAACAACATTAGCAACATAATTTACATTTTCCGCGGTTTACATTAATAAATTTATTAATGCTCGATACACCGTTAAAAAGGGATCAATAAACCCCATAGGGTCGATTTAACTTTTAGGGTCGAAAGTTGACAATTGTATAAGAAATAAAAATTGCCTGCTATAACTCAATTTTACATTTGGAAATCCAGTTACCAAATTCCCTAAGCTTTGTGTAGCAGTTGAGCCATGTCTACTAACATTCCCAAGTTCGTACATGGTTGAAGCTGGGTTTAGCCACGCGTACGCAGTTTTATTAAAGCAAAGGAACAGACTGAAGATGGAAGGAAGAACGTGGTTACTTACATCTAAAACTGACCAACCTACATCCAAATATTAGTGCTTATCAGCCACGCCCTTACCATTACTGAATTTAATAGTTCAATAAAAATGGAGTGCTAATTTATTTAGCCTCTAGTAACTCTTCCTTATTTTATGTAATTTATGTTTTGCCTCGGGGTTGATTAGGTATCAAGGATTCAAGGTACTAACAAATAAGTTTGAGAACCCTTGCTCTATAGTTATGTATATTTTTATACTTGCTTTTTATGTTTTAGTATCAGCAACGCTATTTATGTGTATGCTTCATTTCTATACTATATCAAATTGGGTTTGGAAATGATGCATACTCCACATGATAAATTCGCCAGCCGCCACTTAGGCATACACATTTTTTTTTTAAATTAAAAAAAATTCGGTTCAACTCTTGATGGGTTATAATTAGGATTTGTAGTGTGGTTAATTCACGATAATATATCTGGTTTCTGATTTCGTAATATAGCGTTATCTGCCAACTCCACTGAGTCCAGATAGAGTATATAAAAAATATGAAATTGTGTGAAATGGAGGAAATAATAACAAGCTTGAACTTGAAGAACCACCCTTAAAGATGTAGAGTCGTACACATATCTTGTTAGCAGTATGTATGTGTGTGTATGTGTCCCCTTTTCTTAAAAAATCCAAACAAACAAAACATAATTTTAAAAAAAAAATCACAAAACGGCCCCGTTCTTAACAAGGGGAAGTAGGGTGGGGAAAGCTGGTGTGTCTGGGATGACACCCAATCCCCCAATCATCTGCCTACATCAACAAGCATGACGAGACCAGTGTTGCCACAGCTGGGTATTTTTTTTACTAGATCTGGGTTTTTTGGATATTTTCTGGGTATTTTTTTCTCCAAATCTGCATTATTCTGGGTATATATGACAATTGGCATTTACAATGTATGTATATTCTGTGCACTGAGCATTATACATTATATTTATATTATAATTAAATGTAAAAAATTATGTGCTATATATTTTTTTATTCCACTTAAATTTAATTCTTATTTTTTAACCCCATCAATGACGTGGTTTTTTTTTACTCGTTTACATCAGCTATCTATGTCCTGTTATTCTGTTAATGGCTGTCATCTACAATACTCAGTCATTTTTGCGATGTGTTTTAATTTAAATTGAGCTGGATGCCCGATGTGGCCGTATGTTACATTATAGTTACTTACTTACTTATTTAGTCGTTCCCCTTCTACCGTGAGGTGTAGAGATTTGGAAGAGAGCGCCAGACTATCCTATCGGCTGTCTTCCTCCTGGCCTGGTTCCATTTTAGTCCTCGGTCCTTCAAAGATTGTCTAATGTTGTCCTCCCAGCGGACTCTGGGTCGTCCTGGGGGTCTGGATCCTTGGCTCTTTGTTTCCCAGGCTTGTCGTGGTATCCGATCTTCTCCCATTCTGCAGACATGGCCAAACCATCTTAATTGGGACTGTTCTACTTGGGTCTGCAGGGGGTAGGATTTAAGGCCTTGACGTATCGTCTGGTTGCGTACCATGTCTCTTCTTGTTACTTCAACCACCTTCCTCAGATACCTCATTTTTGAGGTTTGGATCTGGCTTTTATGGGTTGTAGTCATTGCCCATGACTCGCATCCATACGTCAAGACTGGGACATAGGTGGAGCGGTATACAGCCATCTTCGTTTTCTTACCAACCTCTCTCTTGCTGAGGAATCCTCGATTTATGGCCTGAAAAAGTCTCCCAGCTGCTTCTTTTCGAGTGGCCAACTCTTCTTTGATGCCTCCCTTTCGGTCTATAATAGCTCCGAGGTATTTAAAGTGGTCGACCTGCTCCAGGACCTGTTCTCCCAGCTTAATCTAATGTCTTCTTTCTTCTCGTGATATCACCATGGATTTTGTTTTAGAGCTGCTTATGACCATCCCTCTCTTCTCCAGCTCTTCCTTCCAGACTTGCAGGTTGGATTGGAGATGTGCCTCTGATTTAGCAATCAGGGCAACATCATCAGCAAATGCCAGCTCCGAAATATAGACCTGTCTCATCTTCCAGTACCCCACTGAATACTTTCTTGTTCTCTCCTTACATGCCTTGATGACATCGTCCATAAAGAGTATGAAGAGGTAAGGTGATAGGATATCACCTTGTCTTACACCAGTGGTGGTCCTGAACTCTTCTGACTTATGGTTTGCTGTCCTCACATAATTTCTGCAAGACTTGTAGAAGCTCTGTATAGCATGAATCAGAGGTGCTGGAATATTCTTCCTTGTCAAACAGTCCCAAAGTTTGCTCCAGGGGACCCTGTCAAACGCCTTTTCCAGATCTACGAAACAAAGATGCATCTCACTCTTATACTCAAGGGCCTTTTCACTCAGCTGTCTGAGTGTGAAGATTAGGTCTTGAGTACTTCGGTTTGCTCGGAATCCGCACTGGACCTCATCCAATTGTGGCTCAGCTAGGCGTCGGAGTCTCTGCTCTAGGATTCTAGAGTAGATTTTACCAGGGACACTGAGAAGGGATATGCCTCTATGGTTTCCACACTGTCGATTGTCACCCTTTTTGAAAATTGGTGTTATGATGGCAATCTCCCAATCCTTTAGTTTGGTCTTGTTGTACCACGCTGCCTGTAAAAACCCTTAAGAGTAATAGGTCGCCTGATGCTCCCATGAACTTAACCATTTCTGGTGTTATACCATCATGCCCTGCTGCTTTGCCCATCTTGATTTTCTCCAGTGCTGCCTTCAGTTCTTCCATCTTTATGTCATCTTTACCATCATTGGTTTTCTCTTCTGTGCTAGTGTTTATCATTTCTGATGCTTCACCATGCTCACCATCCAGGAGTTCTGAGAAATATTCTTTCCATCTTTCCATTACTTCCTTCGGGGCAGTAAGCAATTTGCCTTGCTTGTCCTTTATAACTTTGAGAGGGCATTGTTTTTCCTTCCTCATGTTCTTTAGGGTCTTATAGAACAATTTCTGGTTTTCTTGTGCATCTTTTTCTAGCTTTTCTCCAAATTCTTCCCAGGACTTCTGTTTTGCTTCTAGCACTTTGTTCTTTGCTTCTGTTCTGAGTGTCACATATTCTCTATATTTTTTCCATTTGTCCTGTTGTGTTTTTAGCTCCTAAGTATTGTTTCCATGCCATTTTCTTCTCTCTTATTTTCTCTTTGACTTCCTCTGTCCACCAAGGTGTCCTCTTTCTCTTGTTCCCAAGTCGGACTTCACCGCATGCTTCTGCAGCAGCTGTCTTTATGATATCCTTGAATTTAATCCAGAGGGTTTCCAAGTCATCAGGTCGTTCTTCGGTGTTGCTCACCGCTGCAGCAATAAGCCTCTGATATCTGGTCTTAATTTCTGACTCTCTCAGCTTGTAGGTCCTAATGCTCATTTCTCCTGCTCGTTTACTTGGTTTCTTGCGTGATGTTGGGCAGTTCCTAGGCTGAGCAACTCTTTCAGTTGTTCTTTTGATTGTTAGCAGGTAGTGATCACTTCTAATCTCTGGCCCCCCTCCAGACTCTAGCATCTCGGACATATTTGAATGAGCTTCTCCGAACAATGGCATAGTCGATCACTGACTTCTCATTCTTTGTTGGTTCACATCTAGTGTATGCATGTATGCGCTTATGGGGGAACTTTGTGTTTGTAATGATCAGATTCTGCTCACTACAGAATCTAAGGAGTCGCTTTCCATTGTCATTGAGAGTATCTTCTCCATATCTTCCGATAACTCAACCTCATCTAGCATGGTCATTTCCAACTCTGGCATTAAAATCTCCGAGCATGATAACTTCATCTAGGCAGTCATCCACTGTCCTTTGAAGTAGCTCGAAGAATTCCTCCTTGACCCCTGCTCTCTCATTCTCATTTGGCCCATACACTATGACCAGGTTGACTATGGTTTCTCCTTCTTTTAGTTTAACAACCATAATGCGCTCCGAGACAAAGTTCCATCCCTTGATACTATCTTTTGATTTTGGGCCACAATGCAACCCACGCCCCCTTTAGCTCTTTCAGATATGGGTACACCACTGTAGAGCAGCGTGTTGCCATCGAAATCCATGACTCCTTGTCCTTTTTTCTTTGTTTCCGTTATAGCCAGGATTTCTAGTTTTGCTTTCCCCATCTCTTCCACCAGCTCCTCTTCCTTCCCATTTATACTTCTTGTGTTCCAAGTTCCATAAGTCGTAGTCCGTAGTCCGTTCCAGTTCGTCGCCTTTAGAATCAGTCCAGTTTTCTCTCTTGTATTGCTCGTAATCGTGATTTAAAGCAAACAGGTGATTGGCCTGTTGTGCCTTTGCATGGTGGAGGGGCTGCCTCCTTACGGCCTCCATGCAGGCCGCCCTCCTCCTTTTTCATCCGGGCTTGGGACCGGCATAGGCGGAGTTATTATAGTTACATTTTAGCCCGAAATACCCTGGTGTGTGTGTTTATATATTCTGGCGTGTCCAACAGCGTGGATATAGGCATAGAACTGCGTGTCGAGCGAAGAGGGGTTTTGCAAGGCGGCTTCAATATTTGCGTTAATTCTTACTGCAGTTTCGTTCTACACTTCTGGAAAATGTCCGAATTGCTACTATTAGTGGCGTTAAAGTTAAAATCTTACGTTAATTCAGAACGGCAGTTTTGGGTCGCAGTTTTGGCACATGTTAATTGTAAGTCTCAAGGACGAAACTAGGAAAGCGTGTAAGATTTGACGGCGGGATCATTGTCTAAGCATTACTACTGTATAAAATTCAGCGCTCTACTGGCGTAGAAGACGACGATAGGCAAACACACACGGGCGGATTTATTTATTATCATGGGAGTAAAATCTTACTGAATTTAGCGATTGTTTCACAGATTTCGCTACACACCTCTCTTCCTAAAACATGCATTCATTGCAGGTTATAATCTGTGAGACAACTTAGCGCAAATGAAATCCTATGTCCTAGGCGTTTTTCTGATTTTCACCTGTGCCTGTGTTTCACATGGTTTTAGTGGGTACTCAAACCCATCCATTGCACTCCACGTCTTACCGCAATTCCCCTCAACTTCCTCGATTAGCCTAGTTAACAACATTAGCAACATAATTTACATTTTCCGCGGTTTACATTAATAAATTTATTAATGCTCGATACACCGTTAAAAAGGGATCAATAAACCCCATAGGGTCGATTTAACTTTTAGGGTCGAAAGTTGACAATTGTATAAGAAATAAAAATTGCCTGCTATAACTCAATTTTACGTTTGGAAATCCAGTTACCAAATTCCCTAAGCTTTGTGTAGCAGTTGAGCCATGTCTACTAACATTCCCAAGTTCGTACATGGTTGAAGCTGGGTTTAGCCACGCGTACGCAGTTTTATTAAAGCAAAGGAACAGACTGAAGATGGAAGAACGTGGTTACTTACATCTAAAACTGACCAACCTACATCCAAATATTAGTGCTTATCAGCCACGCCCTTACCATTACTGAATTTAATAGTTCAATAAAAATGGAGTGCTAATTTATTTAGCCTCTAGTAACTCTTCCTTATTTTATGTAATTTATGTTTTGCCTCGGGGTTGATTAGGGATCAAGGATTCAAGGTACTAACAAATAAGTTTGAGAACCCTTGCTCTATAGTTATGTATATTTTTATACTTGCTTTTTATGTTTTAGTATCAGCAACGCTATTTATGTGTATGCTTCATTTCTATACTATATCAAATTGGGTTTGGAAATGATGCATACTCCACATGATAAATTCGCCAGCCGCCACTTAGGCATACACATTTTTTTTTTAAATTAAAAAAAAATTCGGTTCAACTCTTGATGGGTTATAATTAGGATTTGTAGTGTGGTTAATTCACGATAATATATCTGGTTTCTGATTTCGTAATATAGCGTTATCTGCCAACTCCACTGAGTCCAGATAGAGTATATAAAAAAAATATGAAATTGTGTGAAATGGAGGAAATAATAACAAGCTTGAACTTGAAGAACCACCCTGAAAGATGTAGAGTCGTACACATATCTTGTTAGCAGTATGTATGTGTGTGTATGTGTCCCCTTTTCTTAAAAAATCCAAACAAACAAAACATAATTTTTTTTTTTTAAAATCACAAAACGGCCCCGATGTTAACAAGGGGAAGTAGGGTGGGGAAAGTTGGTGTGTCTGGGATGACACCCAATCCCCCAATCATCTGCCTACATCAACAAGCATGACGAGACCAGTGTTGCCACAGCTAGGTATTTTTTTAACTAAATCTGGGTTTTTTGGCTTCCGTCTGGGTATTTTTTTCTCCAAATCTGCATTATTCTGGGTATATATGACAATTGGCATTTACAATGTATGTATATTCTGTGCACTGAGCATTATACATTATATTTATATTATAATTAAATGTAAAAAATTATGTGCTATATATTTTTTTATTCCACTTAAATTTAATTCTTATTTTTTAACCCCATCAATGACGTGGTTTTTTTTAACTCGTTTACATCAGCTATCTATTTCCTGTTATTCTGTAAATGGCTGTCATCTACAATACTCAGTCATTTTTGCGATGTGTTTTAATTTAAATTGAGCTGGATGCCCGATGTGAAGCGCAGTTAATCCGACAACCGTTAGGAGATAAAGAAGTCCAATTTCGCAAAGATGTATTGGCATACCTGATTGAACTTTGTACTCAAATACGACGCAGGTTCCCACTTGGACAAAGCAGAGTTCTGGCGCAGATGTAGCTGTTGGATCAAAAGCAAGCTCTGGAGATCAACAAACCTTTTGTCATTCCATTAGCAGCGCAGTTCCCAACAGTTGTTTCAGAAAAGAGCCTTGGTGGTCTGTCTGATCAATGGCGAGAACTGGCATCGTACCGAAAAGATCTTGGACATCTGGTGGCTGAGGATCCGCCCGCATTCTGGCTGGGACTACAACATGTAACAGATGCTAATAACCAGAAGAAATTTGCTGACCTCATGTGCACGCTTATGCACTACCTCACTCCTCAGTATGCGTCGAAAGAGGGTTTTCGAAGGTTAACTTAGTGAAAACTAAACAAACCAACAAGCTTTTGTGTGAAACAGTTTCCAATCGAATACTAGCCAAGCAAGCAGTTGCCAAAGATGGAGTTCGTCATAAGTTTAATCCTAGTAAAAGCGTGGTTGAAGATGTGCTTGAAGGACGTTGTCGGCAGAGATATGCTAAGATTTTGGAACTCTACAATCAAGATTCCACGTTGTCAATTCATGCATATCATCTTAACGAAGGAGAAGTTGTCGACATGGATGCCGAGTCGCTGACAAGTGACAATTTTCGACAGTAACAAGTTACAAGTAACATTTTATGTTTGACTTGAGGAACATTTTGTTAATGTAACTACTGTATGTTACTGTTAAAATATCTCATTTTCAAGAGTTCATATATTGGAGAGTTAATAAAATCATTTTTATACAATTGTGAATTTTTGGTAATTAAAAAAAAAATAAAAATGAAGAAATAAATAAAAATTGGTAGCACACAGCTTATTTGTGCTAAAGTTGCACTAAAAGATTGTGTAAGCTTCGTCTACCCCGTGTATTTGAGGCATAAATTAATCTGGGTATTTCTGGGTTTTTTTTAAAGAATAAAATCTGGGTTTATCTCTAGAACTTGAGTGGCAACCAGTGTTGCCACAGCTGGGTATTTTTTACTAGATCTGGGTTTTTTGCCTTCCGTCTGGGTATATAGGTATTTTGTTTCCAAATCTTCATTAATCTGGGTATATTTGACAATTGGCATTTACAATGTATGTATATTCTATACACTGAGCATTATACATTATATTTACATTATAATTAAATGTAAAAAATTATGTGCTATGTCGTAAATTTAGATAGGTTAGAAAGATATTTATGGTCCAGCTGAGTAGAGTAGATGGTAATAGTACGTGAGAAGTAAAGGTGTGAGAATAGATTTCACGAGTGAATAGTTTAAGGAGAAGGTCTGTCTCTGGAATGAGTAGTGTCTCTAGTCCAGCCTTTCTATACGACTATCTTTTAGTATAAGACAATCTTGCACCTCCCTATATCTAGAAATATAGGTTTAACTAAACACACACAAACATAGCTATGTGACAACAAGACACACAAACGTGAAAAACTATGGTAAATTGGGTATGGGTCTGACCAAGACACAAATTTAAGTTCTTTTGTTGTTTATTATCATTTAAACTTAACAACGTCGAATATCTAAAGAAAGATCAAATAAAATCAGAAGTCATACATATAAAAATAACAGAATACATGTGCCCTCCCCCTTATTGAGAAGAAAAAGAACCCAACAAGTTAATAACCCCAAAGGTTAAAGGTTAGCACTATGTTACAGCATAGACAATAAAGAGAAAGAACAAAGTTCCCACTAAAGCTATCCAGTAAATAAACAATATTTAAACAGAATCCAGATAATACAGTTTTGCTGTAACAAAGAAAATATTCACTCTCTCTAACATACGTGGCCACTCAATCACGCTTACCCTATTCTTGGTGAAGAAATCTCTTGGACATCCTATGTCTGAATATATATATATTTTCCAGTGTTTTTATCTTCCAAATTGGGCACCAGTCCCTCCTTCTAATAATTAAATTGTTATAAAAGGATCCCGTTACACGCTTATTGAGGCATATTGGGAATATGGTGTTAGGCCCATATTTTCTTGACCATCGGCACACTAGGGGTGATGTGGTCAGCATCACGCCGGCCGCCTTAACCTTCCCAGAAGTTGCTCTGGTACCCAATTGGGGCTGGGTTGACCCAGGAGCCGTTTGCGGCCTAAAAAAATCCCACTTCATCTGGGGATCGAACCATAGACCACTGAGCTAGGAAGCCAGTGCAGGAACCACTATGCTACCGCGGCTTCCTTGTTATAAGGGGGACGCCTAATTTGGTGGTCGAAACAGCGTAACTCTTCTGGATAAAATTCACTTATGACTGCCAAAAGTCGGGAGAACTGTTATTGGTATTACGCCACAGTGGGCTGATAAAACTGAACAGATATCTGGGTATTTATAAGTCCAGTTAAATTTACTATTTAAAATGTTAATTTGTCTCTTAGGCCAGCCCTGTTTGTAGCGAAATCTGTGAAACAATCGCTAAATTCAGTAAGATTTTACTCCCATGATAATAAATAAACCCGCCCGTGTGTGTTTGCCTATCGTCGTCTTCTACGCCAGTAGAGCGCTGAATTTTATACAGTAGTAATGCTTAGACAATGATCCCGCCGTCAAATCTTACACGCTTTCCTAGTTTCGTCCTTGAGACTTACAATTAACATGTGCCAGAACTGAGACCCAAAACTGCCGTTCTGAATTAACGTAAGATTTTAACTTTAACGCCACTAATAGTAGCAATTCGGACATTTTCCAGAAGTGTAGAACGAAACTGCAGCAAGAATTAACGCAAATACCTGCGACTTATGTTATCCTAAGTATAACACTGGTGTATGTCTGTTATCTGGCTAGTGTCTAGGGTAATGTAAAATGTGTTGTAATAAAATGACAACAAATAAACTTAAGAACTCTATGAAACGTAATTAACAACACCCAGAGTTAAGTTTAAAATGTGAAATCTTTTTTACAATTTATTGTTCCAGTATCACAATTTTGTGTATACTGGAATATTGAAACTCAAAATGATAATTCAAAGTATTTACATAAAATTGATTCAATTTATAACTGAGTATATTATTTTTCACAACTTTAATTAAATATGTCAATCGGGAACAGTGTCAATTTACTCTTGCTCCTATGAATGGGTAATGATTGAAAGAATGTCTGTCTTCATCATAATCTGAATGATCTAATACACATTTGCGAAGAAGGGAGAGAGCACGGGACTCTGCCAACGTGAGATTGGAATAATGCAATCTACGAGGGCGGAGCTGCTGAATGTCATGGATGGTGTTCTTGATATATAGGTCCAGGGCATGAGAGGCCCCAGGTTTAGGTGTAAAGGGAGGTTTCGTAGAGTCAGAAAAGCGTGCGAAGATGTCGGATTCAGCCTGAGACTGCGGAGTGCTGTCTTCCTCTATAAAATTGAACTTCAGCCTCATGCGACGGTGAAACCGATGAACATCCTGGAGGAGATTGTATTGGTCTAGGGTCGGACGAAGAGGAACAAATTTTAGGCCCTTACTGAGAACAGAGCGCTCTCCCTCAGAGAGGGGTAGATCTGGGGGGATGCAGACTACCTGAGTGCATGAGGGAGTGGAGGATGGAGAGGTAGCTTTGGGGGTAGGGATGAGATGGAATAATTTATGGTGTTTAGACGTGGAAAGGGACTCATGCAGCTGCCGGTTCAGTGTGTGGATAGTGGTGCGTATCATAGAATAGAAAGGGAAGTTGTTGGAGGTGAGACAACGTAAGTGAAGCAGAAGCTGGGACGGTTGGGCACTGAGGTCTGATAAAAGGCGGGAGTGACTGGCGGCAACTACGCGCATACGTTGAAAGCCACATCTGGTTTCAATTCGTTGTTCCCTAGGATTGAGTGTACCAGCAGATGGATGAAAATTAGAAGAGAATCCATTAGGAAGAATTTTGTGGTGGAGGCAGGTGTGAATAAAGTGGAGATGAGAGGTGAATCTAGTTTTCTTGAAAGTAACGAACGCAAAGTCAATAGTGGCACGGGATATATCAGGAGGTAGGGAGCTAAAGCTGGTGGTGACCGACACACGGAGAGAGTTGATAGTGATAGGATTTCCATGCCTTGCCTTCAGGGAAGTACCTAGGTTTTATTTTTATATTTATTTAAGTTCTTATGTGTCCTATCTAGCCTTCACTTTCTTTCCTTTCCTGACGAAGGCCTTGTGGCCGTAACGTAGACTTGGGGACAGATTCAGCCAGCACTTAAATGACATCTCTCAGCAAAAGTCCACACCAGTTGCCATATACTTCAATGGTCCTGACCACCATGGTCCCATCGACATCCAGGTCACAGCGATCCGATCCTGCTCCTCTGACACTGCCAGCCGAGAACAGCTGGAGAACCGTCTTATCCACCGCATGGGGTGTCTAAAACCAGCCGGTCTCAACACGTTACACACCTTTGTCTGAGGTCACCCTTTCCTCTCTTGCTCTATTTTGACTCTTTCCACTCTTATCCTATTCTTCTATTTTTTTATGCCATTCTCCATAATATGTATGAATATACACTGTTTCTAATTTGTCTTGATTTTTTTATTTCATATTTATTTATCTCCCACTCATTCTGTCCTCTTCTATTTCTAGTCCCCACTTTTATTACGTTTGGGTAGTTTATTGTTCAGTTTCGTTTTTTAGTTTTCAGTTTCTTAGTATGTATTGTGTACATCCGATGGCGGTAGTCACTTCCTTTTCAGCCACGCTGTCCATCAGCGGACAGCAATAGTGATTGGATTTCCATGCCTTGCCTTCAATGAAGTATCTAGGTTTTATTTTTATATTTATTTAAGTTCTTATGTGTCCTATCTAGCCTTCACTTTCTTTCCTTTCCTGACGAAGGCCTTGTGGCCGTAACGTAGACTATTTTCTTTGTCTTTTGTCCTCGTAAGACGAATCACCTTTTTTCGATTTTTTTTCAAACCCATCCATTTTAACTAGGCTAAGCGTCTTGCTTTTTGCAAGCAACACCAAGTTGAAGACTCCTTGGTATTATCTACACTGTTGATCTAGGCTTTAACTGTGGCTTTTCTGCCATTCCGAAACACGTTGAGTTGAAGTCGTGAGCTCTAATATCTCCAGCTTGGCTCGCATTTAAAGGATCATCACATCTGATCCTAAGCTAGGAGGAAGAAGCGTATGACATACTGTGCATTCCCCGCCACCCAAGGCGGCTCTCCAAATATGCAGAGCTAAATTACTATGCTCTGGTTCTGGGCTCCTCCAAGGAATTGTCATGTCCTACACAGAGCCACTTCTACAATCTCCCTGCCTATCATAAGTCCATAGTGAGATCCTCCTGCATGCAACCAACCAGGTAAAGCCAGAGTTGCGACTGGGGCTCAAGTGACTCCTCCAAACTTAGTGTGCAGTGCTAGGTTCTCAACATGTTCAATCACAGGGGAATCCCTTGAAGTGTTTGAATGATTTCAAGAGTCACCGAGGGTGTAATTAGCCTCACAGAGGTTGACATCCTCATCTGTATACTTTAGCCTTGTGCTTAGCTGGTGGTCATATGTTCTATAACTGAACACTTAATGTTATACTTTACTCATTTTTCTAAGACTGAATACGTATATTAGAATGTAGCTTTCTAAATAAACTTGAAGGTCGTTCATTTGCTTATGAAATGGCCCACGTTTGACCAAGTGGGCATAAATACCACGACAAATATGGGAAACCAAGAGCCAGGGATCCAGACCTCCAGGACGACCCAGAGTTCGCTGGGGGGACATCATTAGATCATCTCTGAAGGAAGGAGGACTTGATTGGAACCAGGCCAGGAGGAACCCAGGCTATTGGATAGTATGACACTCTCTCTGGTAAACCTCTGCAACCCAAGATAGAAGAGGAAAGGCTAAGTAAGTAAGTAAGTTTATTAAACAATTATCACAGTTATGTATGTCTGGTTATAAATGAACCGCTTGGCTTTAAGGGTTACAAAATAGCAAAGGTCTAATTATATACTTCTCATACAGTTACATAAACCATAGATCATTAAGACATCCATGCAGCACTAAATTAGACATTCGACAACGGGAGAGATGTAAATCACTGGAATCAGGGAAGTGATAAGATTTAGACCTGCTTAAAACAGATATCTGGGGGATACCCGCACAACATCTGGAGCTTCTATGAGGAAAAAAGAATGATTATGTAAATGTCTATTAATATTCAAAATGACAGTCAAACGTGAATCTACATGTAGCAACTTTTTGTTTCGCCTGCTGTTACAAACAAAAAATAAGTGCAATAAAGTATGGTCCGCATTCTGCCGTTAAGCTTGGCGGGGAGATACACTCCATGTTACTTCAGCTGTACTAATTAACTACCAACTGACCAGGTCAGTCACTGCCGGACTCCTCGTGTGGATTGAACCAGTCTTTCCATGGAAAGCGAGTGTTTAATTATTGAAGAGTCTGGAATAAAATATGTATTCAAAAGCGGGATATCTGCATATGACAGAAATTTTTATAAAACTTGAGGTAGCTTTTTATGACCTGTTTTCTTTTTTTTTTTCTTCCAACAGTGGCTATGTGGGCCCATAGCAGTTGTAGTCATTGCGGTAACCTAGAACCGGCTCTGTAGGGCCCAGAACGGTTGCAAAGACTGCAGCAGCCTTAAAAAGGATTTGTAGGGCCCGCCTTACATGCGGTAACTGTAGTCGCCTTAAACTGCTCCGCGGGTTCCATACAAGCTGTATTGATAACTGTAGCCTTAAACCGACGGTAGGACCCAATACACTTGCGGTGAATGCAGTAGTCTAAAACTAGCTCAGCTGAAATGGTGGCAATAGCATACGCACTGTAATAATACTTATTGATAAAGCCATCCACCGTGGTTAGTGCACTGGCTTCCTAGCTCGGTGGTCCTGGTTCGATCCCCAGTTGAGGTGGGTTTATGTAGACCGCAAACGGCTCCGGGGTCGACCCAGCCTCATGAACTGGGTACCAGAGCAACTCTGGGAAGGTTAAGATGGCCGGCGTGATACTGACCACAGTAACTCTAGTGCTATGGTGAAGAAAATATGGGCCTAACACCATATTTCAAATATGCCTCAATGGGCATGTAACAGGATCCATACTTCACATCACCCTTCCCCCCCCCCCCCCCCCCCCCCCCCCAAAAAAAAAAAAAAAAAAAACTACGAACCAAAAGAAAACTAATAATCTCAACCGACTTACTATCACTTTTTCAAGCACTAAGAAAGCACATGAATGTAGCCGACTAGAAATGGCAGAAGAAAAGTTGAAACGTAGTACATACTAAATAATAAAGAATGCAGAGTACTATTAGAATGGATACCTTCGCACGTGGGATCAGAGAAAAAAATAGGTGGCCAACAAGGAAGCAGAAACAGGAAGAACCAGCCCAAACCACATAAACATAGGGTTGGGCACATCGGAGATCAAAAGCATAATTTAAAATATTGTAAACAAAGGAATTGACAGCATATTGGAAACTAATTCCGAAAGGCAGACACGCTTATAAACTGCTGAAAGATCTAACACGAACATGTCACATATCTTAAGAGCCAAAAAATACCTTACAATAGAACTCTGATTAGACCGCAAGCAGGAACTGGATATTTTAAGGCAGAGGAGCCCCACTTTGGTATATGTCGTGAGAAAAACACCATAGAACATTATGTTCTAACATTCAAGAAATATGAACAGCAAAAAAACTACTCACAGAATGTTTGAAAGCGCAAAATTCACGATCGTCATCGTTAGAAAATGTAATAAAAATTGACCTACTCTGGGACATACACAACATAATAAAACTTTATATTATCAAAACAAGATTTAACATATAGCTAATGAGAACGAAAAAAGGACGAATAAGATCACTTTAAAATAATTTTAACCACATGATTTCAGTACGAGAAGTAAAATACTGTTGGCAGAGACGGATCTACTACGAAGGCCCCCAAGTCCAGTTATCTCTATAATACGCTTCTTTCCCATCCTCCAACAATTTTTTTTAAACATAAACAGGGCCCCTTTAAGAGTTCAGTCCTCAGGGCCCCAAAAATGTGGAGCCATTTCTGTTTAATGATGTTGAAACTTTTATTAGTTTTTAATTTTATTTTTAAAAATTCTTATATAACTATTTGTTAATCGGAAGTAGGCCTACATGATAAAGCGCACAGACTATGATTAAATTGTTTCTGTTTAATACGTGAAATGGACAAAACACATCCGGTTGAAGACATCACGTTAAACAGGGTTGGACTACGTGAATTGGTATTACTGTAAAATATTAATGTAACAGAAAGAATGTGAATACTGCATCCTCAGGCAAACCGTACAAGGCGGCTAATATGAGGTTGTGCATGAGGCTGGCAGCCTCATAACATAAAACAAATTGACACAAAAACAAATGCTGCAAAAGCTTGTAACTGCCTTGTGCAGGCTTCATGCAGGTCCAGCTGCTGTGGTGGTCCTATGGTGTATAACGAGCGCAGAGGAAAATGATGATGACAATATTAATGCGCAACGGACGAACGCGTTTAGACAGGCACAGGTTCTTGAAGTTGATCCATCTGGGGGATTGTTGTTGATCACCTTAGTTCGTTGCTCAACAAGATAACGGTGCAATGGTCTCACCAGGTGGATCTATAAAACCAGCAAAAGGTTGTGTACTGGGGGGGGGAGGGGGGGGGGAGAGAAAAAAAAGGGGGGGGGGGGGGGGAGGCTACAAGAAGGAAGTAGAAGGTTTGTGTTTATTTTTATTTTCTGCTTCACGGACACTGGCAGAACTTGCAAACCGCTGCATATGTATCTGTTTTTCCTGGAAACAAATTCAGACTCGATTTCTGAATAGTCCAATGCTGGGAAAGGAAAACAAATTCAATTTCTATAGAAATTTGTTTTTAATCGTTACCGAGGACACCATTGTTTGGGAGATATCGATTATCCTGGTCCACGTGGTTTTCTGGGAAATGAAAATTGTGTGCATGCACGTACAAGTGAGATCACGTTGGCGTACGAAATATACAATTTGTGTGATTACTATTTTAGGTAACGATGCCGCCAATACAGTGGCTCCATGCGCCCCAGTGTTACACAGATGTTCTCGCTCTCTGTCGTGGCTATTGCCACAGTAGCTGGCTAGAGTTACTGATTTTCTAAAATCTCGGATGTGTAAGTGGCCTGAGGAGAAAGTAGTGTTTGGACTAAAGTCACTATCCACGCTGTAAGATCTACAGAAAAGGTATCAAGTCTATGCGAAATAAAATTAAAAAAAAGGTAAAGATAGTCCCATAGTAGATACTGCCAAATGGGAGTGAAGTGTTAGAGACTTCACTATACTAGTGTCCAGCATCGAGAGGTGGAATGAACAGTTCCTTTACCCGATGCCTTTTCCTTCCATAACTCACGAGTAGAGTCGGGTACCCATTTACAGCTGGATAGACTGGAGCGTGACGCAAACTGTGTTTCAAAACCTGGCACCTGTGCCGCGAGAGGCCAGCGCTCTAACCACGCAGCCAATCAGACGCTCGCTATGCAAATTAGGATGGGGTGGTGGGGGTGGGGAAGAGGGAACAGGCAATTTTAATAATCAGCAAATATGCTGCATTCTGTGTAGTCGACTAGTCCAGTTCAGTGGCGTAATTATAGTGCAAGGTTTCCCCCCGACAAAAAGTAAGTGAAGCTCTACTTGTATACTGCGCTCCAGTGGCGTACTAAGGGGTTGGGCGTAGGTGGGCCTGCAACCCCAAGACGCGACACATACCTAAGGAGCTCAGATTCCAGGCGAAGCTAAAAAATTATTACACTATTTTAAGCTCAAGGACCTGGCAAAATAGCTAATCCAGGGGCCCATACCGCTTATAGCGAAGCCCGTTGAATGTCAGCTGAGCACAGGGTATTTTGAATTGTTATTAATAAAGTAATGTACATGTGAATATGCAGTGGCATAACTACGGCCAGGGTGGACGGGCACGTCCCTGAGGCCCCAGCATCGAGTGGACCTCGGAAAGCAGTGGTCGGAAGGAACTTTCCCTTTAGATATAACCCTTTAATTGCCCTTGTTCCTGTGATACAGTCATAGTATGACCCAGTTTCTGGAGACAGGCAGGAAAGAGATAAACAAGACATGGAAAAATATTGAGCGGATGGCGTCGGGCAGTGGGACCTGGCACATATTAGATGAAGGCTTATACTCCCGATGATGATAATGATCATGATTATGAAGTATCTAGTTACATTGCGTTTATAGAGTTGCCGTATATTGAATGTAGTTGTTGAACCCTTTATACAAGGAGGGCCCCACTTAAATTGTGTCCAGGGACCCCTTACATTGTAGTTACGCCACTGTATATATTTCTTTATTTGTCGTCGGGGGAGGGGGGTCTGTAGGGAGCAGTGGCGTCACTAGGGGGTGCGGACCGCAACGGGTGACACCAAAATGACTGTCTATAAAATTTGTGTGCAGTGTTTCAGCAGAAATTTATTATTTTTTATAAAAAAAAATATCCCTGTAGTTAGTTATAACCGCAAAAACATTTTTCGTAAGCCATGCTTACATGTACTGTATCAATATACCTGCAAGGCTAAAACTATGCTAATTTACTTTTTGAACCTTCTAATGTGCATGCGATCCGGTCAGAGCTGTCATTATTACCCAATTACAATGACGCTTCGAATCACGTGGTTTCATCTGCACGCGCTGTTGTTTTCGTTGCTGCTGGTAATAGTAGCTGATTTTGTCAACTGTTCAAGTATTTTAGCTACAATATTGTGCTAATTAATATTTGTGAACCTATATCAATAACTTTTTTGAGAATGAAGTAGTAATTAAAGGAACAGGAGAAAAATATTAAAAAATGCTTCCGCTCAGTTACTAATAATGTTGATATACGGGAATTACGATTTACGAGTAACATTAGTACAAACAAAATTACTAAGGATTCTGTATGGTCTGGTACGGGAGGAGGTCCGTGGGGGTGACACCATGAGTTACCGCACTGGGTGACACCAACCCTAGTGACGCCTCTGATGAGGAGATCAAGACCGAATAAGACTGCTACCTCAGCATGCATGTTGTACGGGACAATTAAGGTGATAGGGTGCATTGGGCTGATAACTGCATCGTGCAAAACACATCTCTACATAAACCACAACTGCAAATCACATGAAGTGTTTCGGTACCGACTACGTGAATGGGGGCCAATTGCAATGGTGCAGACAAGGATAAGGGGGGTAGACTTCACAAAAGATGACACTTGATATTATTATTATGGTACCGTTGGTACGGCAGGTCAACAAACTATTCAGTCGCTAGATATCACAGATCGAGATTTGTTGGAGAGGCAAGATAAACACACACGCACAGCAACATGGTATTTACAGTTATGAAACGATCAAGGCAACTTTTAGGTTGTTATGTGTCGTGCCTTTTTTTTTTCATTCATGCCTCTCTCCACATATCTTTATCGTTGATATCTTCCAATGGAATCGAAACAGAAAGGGGAGTTTCCATACAGCAAACTCAGTTATATCTCTACTAATGAACAGACCACAAAATACTGACCAAAGTTTTTGATATCCAAATTAAAATCCTTTATGTTCGAAATCTTTCCCTTAGTAAGTGAGTACTCATACGCAACACTCTATATTAGCAATGTTGTCCTAAGACCATGAAATAGACAACATCACACTCGTTATTTTTTTAACAGAAATAATCTAAAATATGTTAACTCTCGAGAAAATTTCGAATGGTAGACACAAAGAAAACAACTAAAGAAGTCATAGAAAACCTAGGAATGAAAAGATAATTATTGAAGGAGATTATAATTAGACAGCTAAAATATCGCACCAGATTACAATGATTGAGCTGACCGTGCCATTTGAATTTAGATTGGACGAGCAACACTCGTGCAAAGTGGCCAAGTATAATGATCTGGTCACGGATTTGAGACACGATGGGTTCACTGCAAGGGTCATGGCTGTTGAGGTACGTGCAAGAGGTCTCGTGGCTGCCTCGGCGTATGATCTACTGAAACTGTTGGGTTTGAAAGGACAGTCAAGAACAAGGGCACTTAAGAGGCTCAGCGAAACTGCGGAAAGGGCATCGTGCTGGCTGTGGAACAACCGCAACGGGCTATGGAACTCGGGACAGTAATTTGTTTTCAACATACGAGTTGCTTTCACAATTGCCTCCAGCTGGCTGAAAACAGGAGTGAAGATGAAAGCTGCAACCAATGTGGCGTGGGTTCAATTCTCTGCACAAGACAACAGGAGGCTGACACTTGGGAGTCATGACCCAAGTGCCGCCCCTCCACCCTTTAGAGTGTAAAGGAGATTAAGGGGGAGAAACACTTGATCGACAGGGGGACTACTTCTGATGATCAAATTGCCTCCTGTTGTATAGCTCTGTATTGAGTTTCCAATCATGTTGGCCATGTAACAAAAAATAACACTTTACTGAAAATCGTAACAGAAGGAAGAGTTAAACGCAAACATGCATTAGGAAGATAAGTGGGAAGATATCAAGAGATGGACATGAAAGAGTCTATCAGAGTGATCCATCTAGACATTGGAGATCCATTACAGCCAAACTTCGTTGTGGTTATGGCAGCTGATGATGAGACACACATCCTATTCAACATCTCAGAGTGGAGAATACTAAACAACCATTCGTTAACCCTGCCATCAATGGTACCTATACCTTGTAGCGGTATGGCAGCTTGTGCACCCTGACAATCCCCAGAGCTATGCCAGTGGGAGTTTTACTCCTGGTAGGTTCAACCAAGCTGGACTGGTCTGCGTGGGTAGGGGTCAGACAAATGCTGGTACCCTGGTCCTCCAGGTTGGGGGTTTTAGCACAGGGCCGACACCCTTGTCTGTGTAAAAAATCGCACATGTTACGGAAACAGCAATAAATGAAAAAACTTTGATGCGGGACGGACATCCGGAGTCTCAGGCTCGTATGACTGACAGTGGTGAAAGCCGAAAGGAAGCCACTGGCATGAAAACGGATGCCCAGACCGCAAAACACGAAACCAGAATTGGTTTTTGGAATGTCAGAACTATGAATGAGGCAGGAAAGCTGAGACAGATCACAGCAGAGATGAGGAATTACAAACTACATATCCTGGGAATAAGCGAGAGCAGATGGACAGGGATGGGGAGAATGAAAACAGCTACAGGGGAAACAGTAATTTATTCTGGTGTAGTGGTTTTTGATGTTATTGTATGGTTGCTATGTTACCTAGTGTACTGGATGAGGTCAGCTGTGAAGGCTCCTGAAGATAAAAGTTTATGTGAGTGACAGAATGCCTTTCTGCTACCACTTACGACCTCAAACAGACCTATTCTGCTATTATGTATGTTAGCTACGTTAAATGTCTAGGGTAATGAAAAGTGATGTGTAGGTATGTCGTGTGGTGAGTCACTGGGGCAACTACGACAGTAGTTTTTGCCAGGAATAGTCTATGAGATATTAGATATAAGGTCTCTAGAAATTGGCTCGTTAAGAAAGAAAAAAAAGACCTATTCGAGATAGGGACAAGAAGACAGGAATGCGAATGCTTTCCACTAGACAGTGTTTTCTAATAAATTATGGAAAGAGTTCTGTTTCCCCACGACCTTAGCTTCTGCCCTTAGATCCCGTAAAGAAAAAGCCCCCAACCTCATCTGAGTAGAGAAAGGTTCCTATAGGTGAATATGTAACACCGACAGCACGAGTGATACATTAACAAACTCTTGATAATGATCAACTGATCGTTGGGTTTATTAATGAAATATCCACACATATAGGGTTAGTAATGGTTAGAACGTGATGATGGTGAAAGACGATTCACACAAAACACACAGATGAGATAATAAAATTACAGTTAATTAAGTAATAGTTAATTAAGGATGAACTGGTGTAGAGTGAAATGATGATGCGATATGATACGTGTTACCAAAATGGTGAGTACTCTACACAGTCCATGTGTCTCTAAATGCTTCTCCTAGATATGAGGATTCACATGTATGCATAAAATGTCCCAAGTTGTTATACGTTATGTCGAATGGGGTATCTCTAAGTCGAGGACGTTCTGATGAATACTGTTGTCGTACGGAGAACGCTGACGAGATATTTATGTATATTCCTTCACTGTTTGAGTATATCTCTGTAGTGTGGATCAACAGTTAATAGTTGTCATATGAACAAAAGGTCTGTGGTCTAATCTCCCGACGGTACTGGTCAGACTGGATATCTTCACGAAATGTTAGTGATATGTAGACTCATAATCTTGCGTATGTAGTCGTGATTCATATACTTTCGAGTCTGCTTCATAAAATGCGCTTAAGAGTGTGTTGCACGTGGTATAAATATGCGATTCCTCTTTTGAGCTCTTTTGCTTGACTTCAGATAATAATGATCTTTCGAGTGATTAGAGTTTATGATGACTCTGTATTGAACTTGTGATAACGATGTATTGAACTTGTGATAACTCTGTATTGAACTTGTGAGCAAGCAGTATATGGTGACGAAAAATGCTGCGTCCACCTTATGACTTGTGGGTGAGACAATATTCCTTTTAAATTGAGGAATGAAAGATGTCCTATGGCGAATTCTGCTAGCCAAATGTCCGTTTTTGATAACTTATTTCTGGTTAGACGTCAGACACGTTGCGTGTAGACTCAGACTTCTGATGAACTGAAGACACACAAAAGTCTTCGTAAGTTTTTCACATTTAACATCACTGGTTTACTTGCATTTAAACTACTGCTCATTATTCATCTCCCTCTCTCTGAGTTCAATTCTAATGATGTTAAATATCTTGTGCATGAGAGTGTGTGCATATGGGAGACTGTGATGATGATAAAGGTGAAATATGAACTATTAATTACCTTCTATCATCCTATCATCTTCTATGAAAATCTTCTGATTTTATTAATCAGTTATGCCAAGAATTATTTGAAACTTTATCTTCCGCACATTTTAGCTGTGAGGTTAAAAATAAACAAAATTAAGAAAATGTATTAATAAGTATAAGATCTACTAACCTTCTTTTCCCTTCGCAAAATCCTTTAAGAACACAATTAATCACGGAACTGAATTATCATCCACTCTGAATAAACACGTGTATTAGGCTATGCGTTTTTGGGTTTGATCTCTTCCTCACAAGGTAAAAACCTGTACTGCCTCACTCTAGTAGATTATGCGGTATTATATATTTCTGGAAGTCACCCTGCCCAAGCTGGGCGTCCATTGTGGTCAACCCACGCTTGTCTGAACCGCGGCCACGTTTTCCCCTGGCCAATCTGGGCGTCCAATGTGGTGTCACAGAAATTACAGTTTGATTAGGATGACCATATGTGTTTTTACCAGATTTATCACGATACAATGTGGGCTTCAAATGATAATGTCAGGCATGTGGACTCAATCAAAGGACTTTATTTCCCCCGATGAAAGAACAAATGTGGTTCTCTAGATACCGGTCGCGAGTAATCACAACAATGAAATAGCAAATGTGGATCGCAAATATGAGATGAGAGAGCAAATGTCGGAGAAAATACAGTATGAAGAATGTAGGAAAAGATGGAGCAATAAGGCCTTTGCGCTCGTTTATCACAATAGCCCCTCCTCAAGTGTGATGTCAATCGTACTCAGGAGAGCTTAGACTTCTTGCTCGGGATTCTTTAATCCTTTTCCTCATCTTCGTTTTTCTCTCCGGTTTCCACCCTTTCCTCTACTTGTCCGTGCTCTTCGTCCTGCCTCATAGGATGACGGCTTAAAAAATCCGCTCCTACGTTATGTTTTCCTTGGATATAGTCCACTTGGAACGTGTAAGGTTGTAGAACAAGCGACCACCTCATCAGTCTTTTATTCAAATTCTTTGAATTGGCGAGGAAGGTCAGAGGTTGGTGATCACTCTGGATTGTAAATTTCCTTCCGTACAGGTATGCTTGAAATTTTTTGTATTCCCCAGACGAGGGACAAACATTCCTTTTCGATTGTGGAATAGTTTTGTTCTGCTCGGTTTAACTTCCGACTCGCATATGCGACCGGAAATAGATTTGGGGGGCTTCTGTCATCTGGCTGTAGTAATGTAGCCCCGATTCCAATGTTACTGGCATCTGTGCGCAAGATGAATTTTCTAGTTAAATCCGGAAGCCGTAAAATAGGTTTTGTGGTGAGTTTCTCTTTTAAGAGTGCATATGCATGTTCACATTCTGCTGACCATGTCACTTTATCTGGGTTTCCTTTCTTGGTTAGCGACGTAAGCGGCGCACAGAGGCTATTAAAATCCTTTATATATCTCTGGTAGAATCCACAGAGAGATACAAATGACCGGACATCCCTTTTAGTGGACGGTCTCGGTGCATTTCTCAGCTTCTCAACGTTTCGAGTCTCGGGAAACATGGTCCCATGGGATATAGTATGTCCTAGGAATTCTAGCTGTTCACACCCAATTTGACATTTGGTTGGGCGGGCGGTTAGTCCCGCTTCTCTGAGTCTGTTAAACAGCAAGGATAGCGCTGATATATGTTCTTCAAACGATTCAGTAGCTACTAGGATATCATCCATAAAATTGCTGATGGCGGGATGATTCAAAGGATCCAATAACTTTCGCATCATCCTTGTGAAGACACTAGGAGCATTGTTCAGTCCAAATGGCATCACATTAAATTCGAAGTGTCCATCTGGAGTACTGAAGGCTAACAGATTCCTCACCTCAGCTTTTACCGGTATTTGATAGTACCCTTTACTGAGGTCGATCTTTGAAAAATAGCGAGCCCTGCTCAGCTTAGTAAATAGCTGGTTCTGGTCCGGTAACGGTTCTGGCTGGAACTGTGTTAACGCATTCAGCTGTCGGTAGTCGATGCACAGGCGGTGTTCTCCACTGGGTTTGCGTAACAGCACCACTCCCGCACTGTAAGGGGACTCCGACTTCGAAATTATGCCTTCCTTAAGTAAGTAATCAATTTCTTGCTTTAATGCCGTCGCCTTGGCATACGGAATCGGATAGGTTCTCATTCGGACGGGCGTAGGATCCGTGACTTCCATGTCAAACTCCATCAGGTTTGTCCGGCCCGGTTTGTCTGTCAGAGAGTCGGCGTGGTTTTCCATCAATCTCCTCACACTTTCTTGCTGGGCTTCCGTTAGGGTGGAGCTTATTTTCACATCTAAATGTGATTCCTCCTGTTTCACCGGGTACTCTACGGATGATAATGGCTCTTCTTCCATTTGCATAGCAATGGCCATAGTCATGAGGTGCGCTGGTTCGGCAGGGGCTCGCTCGTAAAACTTCTTAAGCAGATTTAAGTGATAAATTTTCTGCTTTCCGTTCACGGCGATTTTATAGTTGGTGCGAGAAATCTTTTCCGCCACTTTGTAGGGTCCCCTCCAGCAAATCTGCAATTTATTACTGCTACTTGGCAGAAGAAGTAGCACCTTCTCTCCTACTGCTAGTTCTCGGTCCTTCGCATTGCGATTGTAATATTTGGCATGTTTCCGCCTAGCCTCCCGTACTTTCGCTGTGGCTAATTCCCAGCCAGTCTTCAGGCGTTGTTTCAAGTCTGTGACGTACTGGAAGGCTGATGTGACAGTGTCGTCTGCCTTGGCATCTGTCCATGTTCTTAGTAATGCTTCTAATGGACCTTTAATAGGTCTTCCGAAGAGTAATGTGGCCGGAGGAACTCCAGTTGACGCATGCGGTACTTCCCTATAAGCAAATAATGCGGCAGGAAGATACTGATCCCAAGTTTCTGGCTTCTCCTGTGCCAACTTCCGAAGAATAGAGGTGAGCGTCCCGTTTAAACCGCTCTACTTGCCCGTTACTTTGGGGGTGATAGGGCGAAGTATGGATATGCCTAGTCTTGAATATTCTAAGCACCTCCTCTGTCAACTTGCCTCTAAATTGTGACCCGTTGTCTGTGAGAATTTCATGCGGGAAGCCCAATCTAGTAAAGATATTCAGTAAAGCGTCAGCTACATGCACTGAGTCGCATGCTGGCATGGCTATGGCTTCGCCCCACATGGAACAGGTGTCCACTAAGGTAAGGATATGGGAGTTCCTCTTCTTAGTTCAGCAGAGGTCCAATTATATCCACGGCCACTCTTTCAAATGGGGTGCCCAAGATTGGCATTTCCCCAAGGGTCGCGGGTGCCGTCCAGTGTTTTGGTGCAACTTTCTGGCACTGAGGACAAGACTTGACGAAACGTTCAATGTCGCCGGTGATCCCTGGCCAATAATAGTGGCAGGCAATCCTTTGAGTCGTGGCGCTCATTCCCATGTGTCCACTAAATGGGATAGAGTGGCCCATCTCAAGCACCTGGTTCCTATAGGTTGCAGGAACTACTAATTGGTTGTGTTCCTGTCCTTCATTTCCAGCTCGGCGATACATCAATCCATTTTTCATAAAGAAGTCTCCCTTGGTAGGTGGGTTGTGTGTTCTAGGTAATTTTTTAAAACAGGGCGCCAGTGTGGAATCTTCCATTTGGGCCCTCTTCAATTCCTCGGGGAGGATATTGGTAGGAGGTTCCTGCTCTGCGTCTTTTCTTGACTGTCCTCTAGTCTGTACGGCCGCCATGACTAGTGGTTGAGTAGGTTCTCCAAGGAACACATATCTACATCCCAAGATTAAAGAGTAGATTGGTTCTTCCATGATAGCTGCACGAATCTCTCCTGTCACATAACGAGATTCCACTCTGATAAGTGCAATTGGCAGTGTCATGGGTGCAACATCCTTCGTCGGACCTTGGATGTCGACACTCTCTTCTGTTATCTGGTCAGGGGTGACAAGAGATGCCCTGACCACCGCATCAAAAGCAAGTCCTGTGTCATAAAGGCACTCCACAGATTGTCCGTTTACGAGGACTGATTCGATAACAGGAGGATGAGAAACGTTTCCGGTTCTCTGCTCCTTCCGGGGTGACGATTTTGTCTGCAGACAGGCAGCATGTTGGGGAGGAGGTCTGCGCGTGCACTCATTAGTGTTGTGATTGTTCAAGCGACAGTACTTGCACCATTTATCTCCCTGTCTCTGGTGTGGCGCAGCATTTTTCTTGTTTTGCTCTTTGTAGTTATCTTGTTTTGCGTGCTGTTTATGCGAGATGTGTGGTCCTTTGCTTTGTTGGTCTGGTTGGGAGCGAGCAGGTTGCTTTGGCGCCTGATCCGAAAACTTCTTTCTGGCTCATTGAGACTCCATGAGAGCATTTTGGAATCGCTCTGCCAGTGTAAGAATATTTTCTAACCGGTCAGCGCCGTTTTCAGTGAGAAACCTACGCATTTCCACCGACATAGATTCTTTCAGTTGCTCTATCACAATCAGCTCTTTCAACCCGTCATAGTTCTCGGCAAAGTTTCCCAGTGTACACCACTTCACTAGGTAGTCTTCAATACGGGCTGCGAACTGTGAGAAAGTCTCTCCTGCATCCTTCCTAGAACCTCGAATTTTTTTCCGGTAAGCCTCTGAATGAAGCTCGTACCTCACCAAGAGAGCTTTTTTCAATGCCTGGTAGTCATCTTGCTCTCCGGCCGGAAGTTTATTAAAAACTTCGTAGGCGGCTCCTCTTAGGCCCTGGGAAAGTTTCAAGTTCCACTTCCGTTCTTCAAGTCCAAACCCTGTTGCAAAGCGTTCAAAGCGGTCTAAAAAGGCGTCCATGGTATCATTCCTTTCTGAAAAAGGTTCCAGCGGAAAGTTCATGGCATTGGGTGGCGCAGGTTGCGAAGTAGGCACAACATCTGAGCGGGGTGAGTACCCTCCATCACAGTTGGAAGCCGCTGCACTTTTTGCCAGCTCTATTTGATTGGTCTGTCCCTGGATTTCCAGTTGCTTCATCATAAGTGCATGCTCTGCTGCGGCTTTCTCTTTTCGCTCCGCTGCTTCTGCTACTTCTTTCCGCTCCGCTGCTTCTGCTGCGGCTTTCTCTTTCCGCTCCGCTGCTTCTGCTGCGGCCTTCTCCATTGTAAGTTTCTGCATTTCCATCTCTCTTTCATGGAGTTTATCAGTTTCCTCGCTTACATATTTCATCAGGTCTTTTCCACTTAACCCGAATTCACGGCCTGCCTCCATCAAACTATTTCTAATTTTCGCAGCATCTGCCATGATATGCAGTACGGGTTTGCGAAGGGAAAAATTGGCAGTGACCTCCAAACAAATTTAATAGACTCGCACAAGTAATTATCTCTTTAAACCTAGCTAGGTTTAAATTAGTAATCAAGTTCAAATAGTTCTTAAAAATCACTCACTCAGCGTATTCTGAAAAATTAATTAACAGATTATCTCGAAGTTTCTATGAAAAAATTTACTAAATATTTATGATAACAGTTTCTCCAGCAGTTACTGAAAAAAAAATTTTCAGTTCCCTACAGTATCCTCTGTTCTCAAAAAAGTGTTTACTCTGTCCGTTTGATACTCAATTTAAAAAGTATCACTCGTGCTTTAGAGATATAAATTATCCCCCCTATGAAATAGACAAATTATAGTAAGTGTCAGTCTAGGAGATAATCCCTCGAAATGCCAACAAATTTTGCAATTATCGCAATTGTAAAGCAGGGATGAAAATGTGATTTATCACACTTCTAAGTCCGGGTTCACTAATCCCAAGACGAGCCCCCAATTGTCGTGTGGTGAGTCACTGGGGCAACTACGACAGTAGTTTTTGCCAGGAATAGTCTATCAGATATTAGATATAAGGTCTCTAGAAATTGGCTCGTTAAGAAAGAAAAAAAAGACCTATTCGAGATAGGGACAAGAAGACAGGAATGCGAATGCTTTCCACTAGACAGTGTTTTCTAATAAATTATGGAAAGAGTTCTGTTTCCCCACGACCTTAGCTTCTGCCTTTAGATCCCGTAAAGAAAAAGCCCCCAACCTCATCTGAGTAGAGAAAGGTTCCTATAGGTGAATATGTAACACCGACAGCACGAGTGATACATTAACAAACTCTTGATAATGATCAACTGATCGTTGGGTTTATTAATGAAATATCCACACATATAGGGTTAGTAATGGTTAGAACGTGATGATGATGAAAGACGATTCACACAAAACACACAGATGAGATAATAAAATTACAGTTAATTAAGTAATAGTTAATTAAGGATGAACTGGTGTAGAGTGAAATGATGATGTGATATGATACGTGTTACCAAAATGGTGAGTACTCTACACAGTCCATGTGTCTCTAAATGCTTCTCCTAGATATGAGGATTCACATGTATGCATAAAATGTCCCAAGTTGTTATACGTTATGTCGAATGGGGTATCTCTAAGTCGAGGACGTTCTGATGAATACTGTTGTCGTACGGAGAACGCTGACGAGATATTTATGTATATTCCTTCACTGTTTGAGTATATCTCTGTAGTGTGGATCAACAGTTAATAGTTGTCATATGAACAAAAGGTCTGTGGTCTAATCTCCCGACGGTACTGGTCAGACTGGATATCTTCACGAAATGTTAGTGATATGTAGACTCATAATCTTGCGTATGTAGTCGTGATTCATATACTTTCGAGTCTGCTTCATAAAATGCGCTTAAGAGTGTGTTGCACGTGGTATAAATATGCGATTCCTCTTTTGAGCTCTTTTGCTTGACTTCAGATAATAATGATCTTTCGAGTGATTAGAGTTTATGATGACTCTGTATTGAACTTGTGATAACGATGTATTGAACTTGTGATAACTCTGTATTGAATTGTGAGCAAGCAGTATATGGTGACGAAAAATGCTGCGTCCACCTTATGACTTGTGGGTGAGACAATATTCCTTTTAAATTGAGGAATGAAAGATGTCCTATGGCGAATTCTGCTAGCCAAATGTCCGTTTTTGATAACTTATTTCTGGTTAGACGTCAGACACGTTGCGTGTAGACTCAGACTTCTGATGAACTGAAGACACACAAAAGTCTTCGTAAGTTTTTCACATTTAACATCACTGGTTGACTTTCATTTAAACTACTGCTCAAGAACACAATTAATCACGGAACTGAATTATCATCCACTCTGAATAAACACGTGTATTAGGCTATGCGTTTTTGGGTTTGATCTCTTCCTCACAAGGTAAAAACCTGTACTGCCTCACTCTAGTAGATTATGCGGTATTATATATTTCTGGAAGTCACCCTGCCCAAGCTGGGCGTCCAATGTGGTCAACCCACGCTTGTCTGAACCGCGGCCACGTTTTCCCCTGGCCAATCTGGGCGTCCAATGTGGTGTCACAGAAATTACAGTTTGATTAGGATGACCACATGTGTTTTTTACCAGATTTATCACGATACAATGTGGGCTTCAAATGATAATGTCAGGCATGTGGACTCAATCAAAGGACTTTATTTCCCCCGATGAAAGAACAAATGTGGTTCTCTAGATACCGGTCGCGAGTAATCACAACAATGAAATAGCAAATGTGGATCGCAAATATGAGATGAGAGAGCAAATGTCGGAGAAAATACAGTATGAAGAATGTAGGAAAAGATGGAGCAATAAGGCCTTTGCGCTCGTTTATCACAAGGTAATTGAATACACTGACACACACATGTAAACAATAATTCTAATACTAATAATAATAATAAGCTCTATGATCAAATTAACGAACACTGGCTTTTAGAATTTAAGTTTGACAATTTTTGGAATTTATTTAGTCCTGAACCAAATGTTTCTTCTGGTCAGGACATATGAAACAATATGTTTTTATCAATAAAAGTGCATATAGATATATTGAATAATCACAATGAAATTTTGGTACATAAATATATTATTACATTGGTTAATATTAATACTAAATACAGTGTCTTTGGAAACTAGCACTGGATGTTTAGTTGGGGTGGTGTCATCACGCCCAATCTCTGTTTATAATGTTCATTGTTCCTGTAATATGGACTGAGTTATAGTGTTTACATAACAAGATTTTATTTCTTTATTTATTGTGGACAATGTTGATGAATCCACAGCAGGCCAGGTTTTCACTTATCTGGCCTGTGACGATGCAGTACAGAATACCAGTGGCCCACTCCTCCTCAGTAGCTGGAGTAAAATGTTAGGCTGCTTAGGCATCCACTCTTGTACTTCTACAAAAGCATCTGGCACTAGCGTAGTGCCAGATCAGAAACTCTGAAACCAAAATTTGTGCCATGTGTCACACTGCTTACTGCACCAATTTTATACACATAACAACGAAACACATTACAAAGATTGGGTCAGATCTCTCTGACCAACTCAGCACATCTCACCCAGTTGTTATCCAATAGTACTAGTTTCCCATGACTGCATTGCATCCGAAATATGTTCAATAGTTTCCTCTTCCATCCAATAAGGTGGGTGATATGTTCCCACTGATCTCAAATATAAATCTGTCTTCCATAGTCTTCGATATGTTTTCCTATATTATTTGTTTGTCTCTAGGCCCTGGACTGCTGCTGGGAACCTAGAGTAAGCACTCACTTGTCGTAATCATTTTTCATGACATGGATGTATCAATCACTCAAAATATTAAAATTAACAAGATAAATGCTTTTTCCTTTACCACAATTCAGAATTTAGATCACAGTTACGTAGTACTAGCAAAACTCAGCTGAGCTGCTGGCTATATTAAGGCGTCCCACTGAGAACATATAATATTTCCTGGGAATTCACACCTCTAGCAGTAACGTACTGTGTCAATGGACAGTCTTCTTCAAAATGGCAATTGCCTCTACTGTTTTCTCTATAATATGAAAGTTTCTGTCCAATCAGCGGACTTCCCCTCTACAGTTTTCAAATATTCAAACTACAAATGTCCAATTTCGGTCCAGTCTCAGTCTAGTGTGTAGTATTTTCTGTTGGTCTGTCCGTCCCAACTTGGCTTTTCCCAAAATTACACTTGTTTTTGGACGAAACTACAAGAAAAAAACTACACAAAATTTTGTCTCCCCCCTACTTCTAAGATTCTATGCTAAGTTATTTTTAGCTACTATCTCCTACTTTGCCCCTAATCCACCTGCAGTTTGATTTTATGCGTTCGGCTCAAGGACGCGTCAAAATGTAACTTTAGTGAAAATATGCACAAAAAACTGTTCGCTAGTCTAAATCGAACAATACAGTCTTTCGTCAATATCTTCCGTGTTATCTGTCCGTCTGTGTAATTAAAAGTATATTATTTCTCAGATTAAGATGGGCTATCAAACTAGCTAGTTTTTATTTTCCTAAACTTATTATTAAGAAAAAAACTTACTTTTCTCAAGGTTAGTTTTGAAATTTGTTTTTGAACCTTCGTGTACGGCGTTTGCCGCTATATTCAAACTAAAAACGACTAATTACCGTAAACCGTCCAAGATACGTCTGTTCCTAACAAGAGCTAAGGTCGTTTTTTGTCCATTTCCTTACATTGTGTCAACTAGTGGCGTAATTTTTTCTTTAAAAAACTACAAATTGCGTCTTTTGGACTTTAGATTCAAACACGTGTTCAGACCGTCATATTTTTTTCTTTTATCTCCGTTTCTACCCCGTCTAAAAGGATAAACCGTTTGTCTGCATTTTCTAACTAGTTACTGTTCAATGACCCTAGAAAACACTGGCGTAGGCGAGAATGTATCATCATACCTTACCAATATTTTTATCCCTACATGTTATTTTACCTGTTATCTTTATAAATGGAGGAATTTTAACGTTGTATTACTGTAATCTCACCACACATTCTATAGAAGGATGAATAAAAAGGAAAAGACAGAAAGGAATTAAAAGAAATAATGTTGTTTATTCTTCTTCTTCTTCTTCGATCCTTAACCACCGACCGTCAAAGCAGTCAGTGGCCATCACGCCTAGTGGCGTCTTGTAGGGCAACAACAAATTGATTCCACTTTGCACGGTCGGCGGCCACCCCTCGCACAGTGCCCCAACTCTGGTTCACTCCCTGCATCTCAGCCTCCACAGTCCTCCGCCAAGTTGTCCCTGGTCGGCCTCTCCCTCGCCCTCCCCCAGGGGCCCAAAGCACAGCTGTTCTTGTGATGGCATCGGGGTCTCACCCGAGGACATGACCAACCCAGCTCCAGCGTCCGCCAGCAACGATGGTATGCATGTCCTCCCGCTTGCTACGAGTAAGCAGATCTTGGTCGGCGATGGCACTCGGCCAAAAGACTCGGTGAACCCTTCCCAGGCATGCTGTGCGAAAAGAGGACAACCTTGACACCCCCTTCTCTGCGACTCTCCAGCACTCCGCACCACAGAGAAGCACAGAAAGCACGCAACTCTGGCACAATCCCAATCCCGTGCCCGTGCTGCACTGGGAGGACCCCCAGATGTCACCTAGGCCAAAGAAGGCCGCTCCCGCCTCACCCACTCTGACGCCGATGTCCCCGCCCGCCCCACCGTCCGGTGCTACTATGCTCCCTAGGCATGTGAAGGCACCTGTCTGTACCAGCTGCCGATTCCTTACTGATATGGGCTCAGGGTTGCTCACATTGAGCGTCATGACCTCAGACTTCTTTAAATTGACGCCCAAGCCCACCCGCTGGACAAATCCATTAAGTCCATCCGTCCTTTCCCGGATGTGTCGATGTGGATGTGCCAGCAGTGCAATGTCATCTGCACACTCCAGATCTTCCAACGTTGAAAACACAGTCCATCCCACTCCTCCCGGACTGCCCTCCGCCGTCTGGCGCACCACCCAGTCCATGACTGCCAAAAATAGAGCGGTCGACAAGGGGCATCCCTGTCGTACTCCTGTCTTCACCTCGAAGGTTAGGTTGCTCTGCCCAACACTACACGTAAAGTTGGCATAGAGGCTTTTTATGATTGACACTATGCAGCTTGGAATTCCATAAGCCCTCAGTATTTTCCATAAACTGTCCCTATGTATGCTGTCAAAAGCCTTTTCAAAATCAACAAAATTTATGTAAAGCTGTCTTTGCCATTCTGAGCACTGCTCTATAATGTTCCTGAGAGTGAATATATGGTCTACACATCTTCTGTTCTTTCTAAATCTTGCTTGTTCTTTCCTCAGTTTGTAGTCTACTGCCTTTGAAATTCTCTGTATAATTATCCTGCCTAGTATTTTGCTGGGAACTGAGAGAAGAGTGATTCCTCTCCAATTATTGCAGTCTGAAAGATCTCCCTTCTTGGGCAATTTGACAATTATTCCTTTGTTCCACTCTGATGGTGTTGTCCCCGTTTTCCACACTTGTGCAAATAGTGGTTCTAATAGTTTTGCTGCTAGCTCAGGGTCTGTCTTAAATAGCTCTGCATTTAAGTTATCATGGCCCGGAGCTTTACCGTCCTTTAACCCTTTGATTGCTGTGATGATTTCTTCTTTTCGTGGAATGTCTGTATTTACATCTAGATCGTTTTCAGCCTCAGGAACATTCAATTGTGTCTCTGGTATTTCCTTGTTTAGAGTTTCTCTGAAGTGCTCTGCCCATCTTGTTTCCTGTCCCTCTGCTGTCTTAATGAGATTTCCTTGCTTATCTCTTACTAATGTAATGTTGTTTGCACCTTGTTTTCCGCTGATGAATTTAGCTTTTCTGGTAAGGGGGTCCTTCAATTTGCTGATGTCAAACCTTTTCTGTGTAGTTACAGTTGGTCCAGCCCTTCTTAGTTTCACTTTCAGTTTTGCAACTACTAAATGGTGATCGCTTCCCACATCTGCACCTCTTCTTACCTTCACATCTTGTAATGCATGTCTCCATCTACCGTTAACCATGATGTGGTCTATCTGGTTTCTGTCCCGACCATTTGGTGATTCCCATGTTAACTTGTGAATTTTCTTATGTGGGAAAAGTGTTCCTCCAATGACCAGGTTGTTTATGCTACAGAAACTTATTAGCTTATCCCCATTTTCGTTTGCTATTCCGCTGCCGCATTTCCCCATTGTTCTTTCATTATATGTATTGTGTGTACCAACTTTCGCATTGAGGTCTCCCATTACTATAACAAGATCATATCTAGGTGTGTCCTCCATTTCTTTCTGCAGTTGTTGATAGAATTCATCCTTGACCTCCTCATCGCTATCATTCGTTGGTGCGTAGCATTGTATTATTGTAGTGTTGGTGAATCTCCCTCTCAATCTCAATCGTATCAGTCTGTTGTTGATGGGTTTCCATTCCAGTAATGTGCTTTCTATCCCTTTCTGTAGAATAATGGCTACGCCTTCACTGTGCTGTCCATCCTCTCTTCCAGAGTAAAGTACTGTTTCTCCTGTTGCTGTTTTAACTTTTCCTGCCCCTGTCCATCTGCTCTCACTTATCCCTAGAATGTGTAACCTATAGTTTCTCATTTCTGCCGTGACCTGTCTTAGTTTACCTGTCTCGTACATTGTCCTGACATTCCAAAATCCTATTCTTGTATCCTGTTTTGCGGTCAGGACATCCGTTTTCATGTCAGTGGCTTCCTTTCGGCTTTCACCACTGACAGTCATACGAGCCACAGACTCCGAATGTCCATCCCGCAGCAAAGTTTGTTCATTTGATGTTGTTTCCGTAACTTCATTATTTTTTTTTTCCTAATTTTTTATATATATATAACATAAAAGCGTTTGGCCTTTCAACAAAAGACGGGATATAGAGAGAGAGGGGGGTTAGTGATGGAAAAGTCACAACCCACTTGGGTAATTTTTTTTCAAATTGAAACTAACGAACAATTGAGTGCAGGAGAGAGCGCAGGGGACTAAAGAAAGACATAAAACGTAAATAATGTAATGCATTCTATAGAAGGATGAATAAAAAGGAAAAGACAGAAAGGAATTAAAAGAAATAATGTTGTTTATTCACTACTATACTGTTTCCCATAAAAACGTATCTAAGACTTATAACTAAAGGAAAAAAGTACAAAGATGAAAACTTAGATAACAACTAGATGAAAATATACTGGATAGATAAAAGACATTAGCCTGATTAAAAATCACTTTTCATCTTTTTGATAGCTTCAAAAGTGACTGAGTTATCGCATAAAATAAAGTTGACAAAACATACAGACAAGCACACTGACATCCCAGCTCGATTTTAAAAGTAACATTTTTCAAGGCGTTGCTGGGAAACCAGTCGCATTGACTTGCCTCTTTTAGTAGACACTATTGGGAGGAAGAGGAGAGGGATAACTGTGACGTTTTGCCTCTCCTAAAGCGACTGACGAACTTATTTGAAAAGCGTAAATAAAGGTTGGGATTTCAAAAATAAATGTCAAATCGGCTTAGTTTAAAATGATTGGTTCATGTTTAGAATAGACATAGAGGGAAATAAAACCACCGCGTCTAATAGGCAGGGTACCACTTGAGAGAGATTTTTCATACACGGAAGGTTCAGAGCATTTGATAAGCAAATTGCCTTTGCGTCTGAAGTAGCGGCTGTCTAGAAGTGACCATTGACAGCCTGTTAAAACCTTAACATAGTGTGTGATTATTTCATTGATTGCGGTAAGATGAATAACCTTTTTAATTCATATTTGATGTAGAGGCTCACCCAGATAGAGAGCCATAACATTGTGTGTGTACGACATTTTGCCTTTGTGGAAGATTGCGACATACTATGGAGCAGAGGCATGTCTAAAAAGTCTTAGGAAGCAAAGCAAACTAAATTTAAATTGAATATTGTCATACATATTTTGACTGTAAGACCAGGAAGTCACTGGCAGGCCTTTGGTATATTAAACTTTGAAGAAAAGACAAGATTGTATTTCAGCTGAAGAAAATGATGTATATTGACAGGGGCGTTGAGACTATGTGGAAAAGAGGATACCCACTATTTATGAAGAAGTCAAAATAAAGTTAAAAACTGTAGCTAATTTAGTTAGCTCTTTTACCTGATCATCATACTTGTTTAATGATGTTAAATTAGTAGTGGTGGAGACCATTAACTAGGGACTTAGTGTGGTACAGTGGGATGATATAAATATTTATAGGGGACTTGGTGTACTGACTGAGATCAGCTGTGAAGGTATCTGTATCTAATAAGTGTGGTGTATTACAGATGACCTTACTTTGCTACCACATTTAGACCTCAGTCAGACTTATTCTGGAATATTGTGATGACTACGTTGAATGTCTAGGGTTATGATAGTGATGAAGTGTATGTTTACAACAACCAACAGACAGATAAACAATTTAATTTAATCCACAATACTTTACAACACTGTGACACTCACATACATAGAACACTCTATAAGACTATCTTAATAAGTCAAGTGTAACTTTTAAAATATGTATTAATTCCTTTCAATAATAGATATCCTGATTCAACTACAAAGTGAACCAGGAATCACAATCAAATGAAATCACAAGTTGTATGTACACAATTTATAGATAGGATCTTTGTATTGACATATATTATTATTACAATATGTGTGTAAGTAGTGATATAGTACTATGAGATAATACTGGCTTTTCAAGCTAGGTGGTTGTTTGTCATCATGACTTCAAGTGTTTGTTTCTGGTGGAAATAATATTGGAAAGGTTCACAATTTCTTTTTATTTGAAACAAATAAATGTCCCTCTTGATTTAATGTAAAGTCACTTTTATAGGGGGGTATACACAAGATTGAGCTGCTCTGGCCACGAAATCTTAACTTCTGTGTGGGCGGCACGAAACAGTCTCCACTGCTCGCTTGCTTCACCGTGTTCTTGAGAAACAACACTGGTCGATATCTTGACCAAGGAGTATGCTACCAGCCTCTGGATTCAGCAAAACTCAGACCAGGTGCTGCTTTAATACTTTAGTACCACGGTCCCTGAAACAAGAAGGTTGTACCTCCTACTTCAGAACTAATTTATAATCTATTTCCACACTGAAGCACAATACATAACAAACACCGAGTTCAGCACGGTAGGCCAACTGCTAGCTTCTCATGAAACAATATACACCAGTATTCCTCTCCCTAATGGTTACAATGCCTCTGCAATTCCAGCATTATTTCCTTCTATTCAATAAGATAGGTGTCATAGTACTATTTGGCAATCCCATGCAGTTATACTCCTCTCCGACAAGTTTTCTTCATGGGGGAGCAATATCTAGGCTTTGCCTCATGTTTGTTACTGAACCACACACATACAGACATAAATTATCAATTCACATTCAATTTTCATCAAAAGAGATCAAATGTGTCTAGCTTACCACAATTCAAGGAAATATTAAACAAATACGTTGACTGGCGATGAGTTATGGCACAATTCCGATCTGCCTCTGTCCCAGGCTTTTATTAAAAAAATATGAGCTGGATCTCAACGCACTTGCTTTTACAAATTGTATTTTTAAAAAGTGGCACTGAACAGACGCTCCTAATTGACTATATTAAATGGTCTAGCCAATGAGACCATGTTTACAAAAGCTTTTGAAAAAAAGTACCCTTCCTATCGTTGCCATTAACAACCAAAAATAGTATTTGCCATCGACTAATCATGTTTCGCCTTACATATTATTCTAGCCAATCAAATCGGATTTAACGTGGTGGCCTCATTTCATCTAAAGCAGTGTCCAAACACGCCATTATGAGCAAATATGATCCTGTGTTGTCAGACAACACCACTATAATATTTTGGCTATAATTTGTTAATTATTAGACTATTTGCTTAACACCTAACATATTCTTTGTCAGCAAGTCCTAAGGCACCCAAATATATAAGTTTAATGGAGCTAAGTGGCTGCGTTCAAAATATGTATTTTCTTCTACCACCCGCTCACTTCTATACGATGGGGTGTCTTCTGTACTGTCAGGATTTCAAACGTAAAACAGTATTGTGTCATGTTTCCTAATAAGCATTAACCATGTTTTTTAAAACCTAACCTCGTATTGGTAGTGTTTTTTGTCCCTGTTTATTTGAAAAAAAGCAAGCCTGCATGCCTTTCGCGTGGGGTGGCATTAATTTTTATATCGCGAGACGTGGTAGTATTGCATGCGTTCCTCCGTACATCTCTCTCTCTCTCTTTTAAGCCCGTCTGTCTTTTAGTTTACGTAGTGCATAAATGACATTAATTGTAATATTAATCTAGGTCATTACGCAGTGTGTCTATCTCAAGGTTTTCTAAGAAACACAGTACCAGTTTTCTTTTTAGAAACGCGTGTATTTGATGCAGTAGGCTTTACTAGTAAACGTGAAAGCGCTACACTTATGCAGACGAAGTAGAAAAAGGGGTTTTTCTTGTTTAACTAGCATGACGTTCTATAATACAGGCGTACGCTATTGTGACCGCACTGTTCTTTTACCATTCTTCTGTCCTTTTATTGAATTAATTTGTTAGGCTTTACATTTACTTTCTAATTTAGATATGTGGATTTAGAATGTCTCACGACAAATTCTCCCCACTTAAAACAGACGTTATATGTCAGTCTATAATTCTATATACACATAGAGAAATTAAATATTATTCCTGGTGCTTACGGTGATTCTCATCACACGGATGGCGGCTTAGAAAATCCGCACCCAGGTTAGTTTTTCCAGAAATATACTCTATGCTGAACTCGAATGGCTGCAAAAGTAAGGACCATCTGAGTAACCTCGAATTTTCATGCCTAGCCTGCGCTAGAAACGACAAGGGTTTGTGATCCGTTTGCAACTTAAATGCCTTCCCATACAGATAAATATTGAATTTCTTGATTGCCCATATTACTGCAAGACATTCTTTTTCGCTAGTTGAATAATTGGTTTCAGCTTTATTCAACTTTCTGCTAGCATATGCCACTGGGGTTAATTCCCCATCCAGTGCATCTGATTTCTGTAACAGGGTCGCGCCCAACCCGATATTACTTGCATCCGTTCTCACAATGAATTCTTGACTTAAGTCAGGTAATTTCAAAATAGGTTTGCTTGTGAGCTTTTCCTTCAATTCCTGGTATGCCAATTCACATTGTGCTGTCCATGTAATTCGATCTGGATTTCCTTTGCGTGTCAAATCAGTTAACGGTGCACATATAGAATTAAAGTTTTTGATATACTTTTGGTAGAAACCACATAATGAGACAAAGGATCTCACGTCTTTCTTGGTTTGTGGCCTCGGGGCTTTCTTTAGTTTCTCTAAATTCTTGGGGTCAGGGGTCATGTTTCCCTGATGGACTGTGTGTCCCAAGAATTCTAATTCTTTACATCCAACGCAACATTTGGTTGGACGGGCTGTTAAATTCGCTTCTCTAAGTCGATTAAACAGCATGTTCAGAGAGTCAATGTGTTCCTCAAATGTTTCTGTTGCTATAAGGATATCATCCATGAAGTTTGTGATGCATGGATTATTCAGAGGATCCAACAATTTTCTCATCATTCTAGAGAAGACACTAGGCGCATTCTTCAATCCAAATGGCAATCTGTTAAACTCATAGTGTCCCTCTGAGGTACTAAAAGCTAGGTACGGTCTAACCTCAGGCTTTACTGGAATCTGATAGTATCCTTTACTCAGATCCACGTTTGAGAAATATTTAGCTTTATTTAGCCTGGCAAACAACTGATTTGTATCCGGCAATGGATCCACCTGACCTTCTGTGATAGCATTCAGTCTCCTGTAATCTATACAGAGTCTATGTTCTCCAGAGGGTTTCCTTAAGAGTACCACACTGGAACTATACGAAGATTCACTGTGTGAAATTATTCCCTCCTTCAACAAATAGTCTATCTCTTCCTTCAAGGCTTTCTCCTTAGCAAAAGGAATCGAATAGGCTTTCATACAGACAGGTGTGGGGTCTATCAGTTTCATATCATATTCCAATAAGTTTGTATGCCCCGGTCGGTCCGTTAAAACCTCTGTATGATCATCTAGAACCTGTTGCACTCTCTCCTTCTGATTTTTCGTTAAATGTGTACTGATTTTCACCTGTGCCGCTGTCTCACAGGGATGTAATGGATATTCAAATGATGAAAGTGGTTCCTTTTTCATCTCCATTGCAATGGACAAGGTCAACAAATGTGTCTCTTCCTGATTTTCTCTTTCCAAATATTTCTTCAGGAGATTCACATGATAGATTTTTTCTTTCCCCTTCTTATCTATCTTATAATTGGTTCTAGACACCTTCTCTAGAACTGTATATGGACCTTGCCATCCAATTTGTAACTTATTCTGACTACCGGGTAGAAGAAGCAGTACCTTCTCTCCCACAGCCAAATCTCTGTCTTTAGCTTTCCTGTTGTAATAGGCAGCATGTTTTTTCCTGGCTTGTCTCAAATTTTCATTGGCAAGTTTCCAGCCAGTTTTTAAACGAGTGGTCAGCTCATTCATTCCATTTACGGTATCTACGCCGCATCCTCGGCATCTCGTGGAAAGATAAAGTGACTAATGTCGAGGTGTTGTCACGTACTGGCCTTCAAAGTATGTATACACTGCTTAGACAGCGCAGACTTCGCTGGCTTGGCCATGTTCGTCGCATGGAAGATGGTCGCATCCCAAAAGATATCTTCTACGGACAATTAGCAGATGGCAGGAGAACAGTTGGGCGACCACAGCTGAGGTTCAAAGATGTGTGCAAGAGAGATATGAGGGCACTGGACATGGATCCAGCAACATGGGAGGATGAAGCTGCCGATCGCACTAAGTGGCGATGCTATTTACGGCGCCAACTCAGATTGGGCGAAGAGAGGCTCACACAACAAGCAGAGGAAAGGAGAAAACGTCGAAAGGAGCACCAGGAAAATAAGCAGCTGAGGGCTGTCACCTCAGGGGCGCATTCCCATAGTCAGTTATGACTGAAGGGGCTATTATTATTATTATGGTCAGCTCATTCACATATTGGTATGAGGATGTAATATTTTCCTCTGCCTTTTCATCAGTCCACGTTCTTAACAGAGTTACATATGGACTTTTAAAATCGGAAACTTATTTTTCCTGGCACATGTCAGGTCCTTTGCACTCGAAGCCCTGTTGTGATGACTTTTCTTCCCAGAATCATCATGCACAAATCGACCGCTACCAATTTTTTTCTTGGGGCTTTCTCCCCATTTAGAATTCTTGATGAGAGATTTCCTCTCTACATCTTCTTCCTCCAGTTTATATAAGTCCGATCGAGGGATTTTCGGCTTATTCTGGGGTAAGACATTTTTTTGCACTCGCTGCATAGTGGCCATTGTAAATCATCCAATCGAAGACTGTCCGTGAAAAGGGGCTTCCCATTCCACTTGGTCCACTTTATTATTCTTTCCAGTGTCAGGCCTACGTTAGCCCCATGGCGTGTAGAGGTCCTGATCACTATTCCCACTTGTGGGTGTTCCCTCATGTAATATGCCACATCTCTCTACAAAATTTTCAATGTCCCACCTTGCCTTGGGCCAATAATAATTCTGAGCTACCTTTTGAATGATGGTACCTATTTTCTCATGGTCCCCATCTTGTTTCACATGTAAGCTCCTTATTAAGTCTGCCCTATACCTTTTTGGAAGTACCAGCTGTCCCTGACCTTTGGATCTAATTCCAGTCTTCCGGTATATTAGTTTGTTCTTCATATAGAAGTCTCCTTTTCCTGGAGGTGTGTGACCATGGGACAATTTCCTAAAACAAGGCTTGAGGGTCTTATCCCCAGCCTGCGCCTTCCTCATCTCTTCTGGAGTGGTATTTAACATAATATCCTCCTCCTTTCTTGAGGTCGACCTGACCTGAAGGGTGGCCATTACTATAGGGTTCCTTCTGCAACGGTCAGTCTCATGCTTGTTCATCCTACAATTTTTACACCACCTCCTTCCTTGGTTGAAAGATTTTCTTTCATCATATTTCCTTTCATCGAATTGTGGGGTTTTATTTTTATTGTCATACCGTGGCCTATCAAACTGGTGCTTACCTTTGTTCTGATCTCTAGGATCAAATTTATTAAAGTTATGTGGTGCCTTAAAATTATCTACCTGTTTCTTTTTATTACCTGTTACTTCTGCCAGAGCTGCCTGATACCTTTCAGCGACATTTAGTAGCTCACCCAGCCTCTCTGCACCTTGTTCCATGAGAAACTTTCTCAGGTCTGGAGCCATGGACTCTCTTAGTTGTTCTATAAGGATCATTTCCTTAAGATCTTGGGTTTTCCCCAGAGAAGTCCATTTCTCCAAGTATGTCTCTAACCGTGCAGAGAACTGGTGATAGGTTTCCCCTGACAGTAGTTTAGCATTCCTAAATTTTTTTCTATAAAATTCTCCATTCTTTTCATATCTTAACAAAAGAGCCTGCTTTAGCATGTCATAATTTTCTCGATCATCTCTGCTCATTTTGGCAAAAACTTCATAAGCCGTACCACGAAGCCCTTGAGATAACTTTAAGCTCCACCTTTCTCTCTCTAACCCATACGTGGTAGCTAATAGTTCATATCTATTTACATAGCTCTCGATATCATCTTCTTTCTCAACAAAATGATCTAAATGAAAGTTCATAGCTGAGGTTGAGGCTCCCTGACTAGCAGAGGCATCAGAGGTAAAAGGACTGGCACCATTTTCAGGAGCATGGCCTTGAAACTCAAACTCCCTTAGTCGTAACTCATGTTCCCTTTGTAATCTCTTCTCCTCCTTTTCTGCTTCCCTTTCTGCAGTCAATCGCTTGTCTTCCCTTTCGGCAGTCAATCTTTTTTCTTCTGCCTCCAATTGGAACTTCTTAGCCTCAGCCTCCAATGCCCTAGCCTCTTTGTCAGCCTCAATCTGCAACCTCTTAATTTCTTTTTCAGCCTCTAACTTTCTTTCAGCTTCAAATTTTCTTTCTTTTTCTAATCTTTTTTCTTCACGTTCAATAAATTTGTCACATTCAGTAGTGACATAAGCAATCATAACTTGCCCGTCCATTCCTAACTCTTTAGCAGCCTGCATAGCAGCAGATCGAAATTTTGCCAGGTCGGCCATTGTCTAACAGGCAAATTTATACAATGTCTAACCTAAACAAGTCAATCTTTAACTAATTATCTAAGGACAACCACAAGCACTGAGAGCTCAACCTTATTTATTTTCACCCAAGGATACCTTTTAATTTTTTATTATTCCCTGAAGTGAATTACCCCCCAATATATATAATAGGAGAAGATTCAAAATCCCGGACAGGACCCCAATATATGTGGTAAAGTGGGATGATATAAATATTTATAGGGGACTTAGTGTACTGACTGAGATCAGCTGTGAAGGTATCTGTATCTAATAAGTGTGGTGTATTACAGATGACCTTACTTTGCTACCACATTTAGACCTCAGTCAGACTTATTCTGGAATATTGTGATGACTACGTTGAATGTCTAGGGTTATGATAGTGATGAAGTGTATGTTTACAACAACCAACAGACAGATAAACAATTTAATTTAATCCACAATACTTTACAACACTGTGACACTCACATACATAGAACACTCTATAAGACTATCTTAATAAGTCAAGTGTAACTTTTAAAATATGTATTAATTCCTTTCAATAATAGATATCCTGATTCAACTACAAAGTGAACCAGGAATCACAATCAAATGAAATCACAAGTTGTATGTACACAATTTATAGATAGGATCTTTGTATTGACATATATTATTATTACAATATGTGTGTGTAGTGAGTACTTACTTACTTACTTACTTAGTACCGTGATGTAGTACTATGAGATAATACTGGCTTTTCAAGCTAGGTTGTTGTTTGTCATCATGACTTCAAGTGTTTGTTTCTGGTGGAAATAATATTGGAAAGGTTCACAGTTTCTTTTTATTTGAAACAAATAAATGTCCCTCTTGATTTAATGTAAAGTCACTTTTAGAGGGGGTATACACAAGATTGAGCTGCTCTGGCCACGAAATCTTAACTTCTGTGTGGGCGGCAGGAAACAGTCTCCACTGCTCGCTTGCTTCACCGTTTTCTTGAGAAACAACACTGGTCGATATCTTGACCAAGGAGTATGCTACCAGCCTCTGGATTCAGCAAAACTCAGACCAGGTGCTGCTTTAATACTTTAGTACCACGGTCCCTGAAACAAGAAGGTTGTACCTCCTACTTCAGAACTAATTTATAATCTATTTCCACACTGAAGCACAATACATAACAAACACCGAGTTCAGCACGGTAGGCCAACTGCTAGCTTCTCATGAAACAATATACACCAGTATTCCTCTCCCTAATGGTTACAACGCCTCTGCAATTCCAGCATTATTTCCTTCTATTCAATAAGATAGGTGTCATAGTACTATTTGGCAATCCCATGCAGTTATACTCCTCTCCGACAAGTTTTGTTCATGGGGGAGCAATATCTAGGCTTTGCCTCATGTTTGTTACTGAACCACACACATACAGACATAAATTATCAATTCACATTCAATTTTCATCAAAAAGATATCAAATATGTCTAGCTTACCACAATTCAAGGAAATATTAAACAAATACGTTGACTGGCGATGAGTTATGGCACAATTCCGATCTGCCTCTGTCCCAGGCTTTTATTTAAAAAATATGAGCTGGATCTCAACGCACTTGCTTTTACAAATTGTATTTTAAAAAAGTGGCACTGAACAGACGCTCCTAATTGACTATATTAAATGGTCTAGCCAATGAGACCATGTTTACAAAAGCTTTTGAAAAAAAAGTACCCATTAACAACCCAAAAATAGTATTTGCAGCCGACTAATCATGTTTCGCCTTACATATTATTCTAGCCAATCAAATCGGATTTAACGTGGTGGCCTCATTTCCTCTAAAGCAGTGTCCAAACACGCCATTATGAGCAAATATGATCCTGTGTTGTCAGACAACACCACTATAATATTTTGGCTATAATTTGTTAATTATTAGACTATTTGCTTAACACCTAACATATTCTTTGTCAGCAAGTCCTAAGGCACCCAAATATATAAGTTTAATGGAGCTAAGTGGCTGCGTTCAAAATATGTATTTTCTTCTACCACCCGCTCACTTCTATACGATGGGGTGTCTTCTGTACTGTCAGGCTAATGTCAGGATTTCAGACGTAAAACAGTATTGTGTCATGTTTCCTAATAAGCATTAACCATGTTTTTTAAAACCTAGCCTCGTATTGGTAGTGTTTTTTTGTCCCTGTTTATTTGAAAAAAAGCAAGCCTGCATGCCTTTCGCGTGGGGTGGCATTAATTTTTATATCGCGAGACGACGTGGTAGCATTGCATGCGTTCCTCCGTACATCTCTCTCTCTCTCTCTTTTAAGCCCGTCTGTCTTTTAGTTTACGTAGTGCATAAATGACATTAATTGTAATATTAATCTAGGTCATTACGCAGTGTGTCTATCTCAAGGTTTTCTAAGAAACACAGTACCAGTTTTCTTTTTAGAAACGCGTGTATTTGATGCAGTAGGCTTTACTAGTAAACGTGAAAGCGCTACACTTATGCAGACGAAGTAGAAAAAGGGGTTTTTCTTGTTTAACTAGCATGACGTTCTATAATACAGGCGTACGCTATTGTGACCGCACTGTTCTTTTACCATTCTTCTTTCCTTTTATTGAATTAATTCGTTAGGCTTTACATTTACTTTCTAATTTAGATATGTGGATTTAGAATGTCTCACGACACTTAGGAAGACCTGTACATCTTGTTTCAGGGTTACATCGCCCAGTTTCAAGTTGGTCAGAAGTCGGAGCTGCAGCAGTTGAGGCAACCTACCGGTTGTTTCTTTATAAAAGCTTACAAGTATTAGCAGACTCAAGAATACATGGCAGTGGATCGTGTGCATGTTTTCTCAAACCAGTCATCAGAAACAGTATGGGAAGTGATGTGACAACCAGTTTTCCCCAATATTGACTCTTTGTATAACAGGGGTTTTTCCACCAGGGAATAACAGTTTAGAAACTTTAACTCTTACAATCCGGCAAGCCCCGTGAAGTGGCCGCGGGTTTCTCAAACCAGTCGAGTCTACCTATAAGATAAGCCTATATCTAGCAGGCTTATGCAGTTTCAAATCAATTTAATCTCCATCCTATTCAGAAACAGTATGGGAAGTGATGTGACAACCAGTTTTCCCCAATATTGACTCTTTGTATAACAGGGGTTTTTTTCCACCAGGGAATAACAGTTTAGAGACTTTAACTCTTACAATCCGGCAAGCCCCGTGAAGTGGCGCGGGTTTAGTACCAATTTTACGGCTCGCCCCGTAAAGTGGCGCGCGACGGTAACTATAGCTAAACTAGCGCGTAAATACGCGGTTTTAGCTCCCGTATAGTAAGAGTTAAACATATTACAATATATTGGACAGATGTCCTTCGTGTGACTTTAATTTGATAAAACCATAATTTCATTTTAAGTTAAACATTCCTGTCCTAAAAAATTTGAGGGACAGGAAATTAAATTGTATATACACATATATCCTAACTTTAAACCCAGTCTTGTTTAATTAATTTTAGTAATTTACATGTGTATTTGTTTAACGCAATTATCACAACATTTCCATTACCCTAGACACCAAGCCATATAAATTAACAATCACAAACACTAGTTACCCAAAATAAATCGCAGAGTGAGATCGTAGGGTGGTAGCAGTCAGGTACCCTGATAACATCAACTTCAACTATTAGAATCAGGTACTTGCATAGCTGACCTCACTCTGTAGACACATTCTGACTACATTTTCTTTTAACATCAAAACCCACCACAATCAACAACAGACTAATAAGAGCAAGACTGAGAGGGAGATTCACCAACACCACAATTATACAATGTTATGCACCAACAAACGACAGCGATGAAGAGATCAAGGACGAGTTCTATCAACAGGTACAAAAGGAAATGGAAACTGTACCCAGGTACGATCTTATTATAGTAATGGGAGACCTAAATGCGAAAGTTGGAACACACAATAATTATAACGAAAGAGTAATGGGGAAATGCGGCAGTGGAACAGTAAATGAGAATGGGGACAAATTAATAAGCTTCGGCAGTATTAACAATCTGGTCATTGGAGGAACACTTTTTCAACACAAAGAAGTGCACAAGTTAACATGGGAATCACCAAACAGACGAGAAAAAAACCAGATAGATCACATAATGATCAATGGCAGATGGAGACATGCACTACAAGACATGAAAGTAAGAAGAGGCGCAGATGTGGGAAGTGATCATCACCTAGTAGTAGCAAGACTGAAGGTGAAACTCAGAGCTGCTGGACCAGTTGCAGTCAAACAGAAAAGATATAACATCACGAAACTTAAGGACCCCCTCAAAAGAAAAGCGTTCGTGGTCGACGTAAAGAGACGATATCTGATTACCAAAAGCCAGGAAAGAACAGAGACCGACGATGTCGACCAGAAATTCAACACCATCTCAACAATATACAAAGAAAGCAGCAAGTCATGCTTGGGATTCCAGGAAAAAAAGAGCCAAGACTGGATAACACCAGAAATGCTAAACACCATAGCGAAGAGAAAGGAAATGAAAAGAAAGAAAACAGAAGCTAAGTCTCCCAGGTTAAAGGCAATATATAGTGAACAGTACAGTCAGCTGGACAAGGAAGTAAAACGTCAAACCCGTGCTAACAAAAGGACATTTCTGGATGACCTTGCAAGACAGGCAGAAGAGGCTTCACTGAGAAATGAACAAAGCACAGTTTATAAAATAACTAAAGCTATCAGTGGAAAACGAGGTGCAAACAATATAACGTTAGTAAGAGACAAGCAAGGAAATCTCATCACCACAGCACAGGGGCAGGAAACAAGATGGGCAGAGCACTTCAGAGAAACACTGAATAAGGAACCACCAGAGACTCAGCTGAATGTTCCTGAGGCTGAAAGTGACTTAGACGTAAATACAGACATTCCACGAAAAGAAGAAATCATCACAGCTATCAAAGGGCTAAAAAATGGAAAAGCGCCTGGTCACGACAATCTAAATGCTGAGCTATTCAAGACAGACCCTGAACTAGCAGCAGAACTATTAGAACCACGATTTGCACAAGTCTGGGAAACTGAGACAACACCAACAGAGTGGAGTAAAGGAATAATTGTCAAATTGCCCAAGAAGGGCGACCTTGCAGACTGCAACAACTGGAGAGGAATTACCCTCCTCTCAGTTCCCAGCAAAATACTAGGCAGGATAATCATCCACAGAATTTCAAAAGCAGTTGACCATAAACTGAGGAAAGAACAAGCGGGCTTCAGAAAGAACAGAAGATGTGCAGATCATATATTTGCCCTTAGGAACATTATAGAGCAGTGCTCAGAATGGCAGAGACAGCTGAACATTAACTTTGTTGATTTTGAAAAGGCTTTCGACAGCATACACAGGGACAGCTTATGGAATTCCCAGCCGCATTGTTTCCATCATAAAAAGCCTCTATTCTAACTTTACATGCAGTGTTGGATCGAGTAATGTAACTTTCGAAGTGAAAACAGGAGTACGACAGGGATGCCCCTTATCAACAACATTATTTCTGACAGTCTTAGATTGGGTGATGCGCCAGACAACAGAGGGCAGTCCAAGAGGAATTAGATGGACAACGTTTTCTACACTGGAAGATTTGGAATATGCAGATGACATTGCACTACTCGCGCATTCACATCAACACATTCAAGACAAAACCGAAAGACTGAATAAGTATGGCCAGCAGGTTGGCCTGAACATCAATTTGAAGAAGACAGAGGTCATGACACTAAATGTGGGCAATCCTGAGCCAATAACAGTAAGAAACCAGAAGTTAGAACATACATGCACATTTACTTACCTAGGAAGCATAGTAACACCTGACGGCGGAACAAGCAAGGACATTAACAACAGAATGAATAAAGCGAGAACAGCTGCTGTTCTCAACAACATTTGGAAGTCTTCCCAGTACAGCACAAACACCAAATTAAGACTGTATGAGAGTTGTGTACTTTCTGTGCTTCTCTATGGTGCGGAATGTTGGAGAGTAACAGAAAAGGAAATATCGAAACTGTCCTCCTTCCACACAATCTGCCTAAGGAAAATTCTCCGAATCTTTTGGCCAAACATCATCAGCAACCAAGAACTACTTATTCAGAGTAACCAGGAGGACATGCACACCATCATAGCTGGCAGACGCTGGAGTTGGGTTGGCCACGTCCTCAGAAGGGACCCTGATACCATCACAAGAACAGCTATGCTATGGACCCCCAAGGGAAAGCGAAAGAGAGGCCGACCAAAAACAACTTGGCGGAGAACTGTGGAAGCTGAGATGCAAAGAATGAACCACAGTTGGGGCACTGTACGAAGGATGGCCGCCGACCGAGCAAAGTGGAATCAATTTGTTGCTGCCCTACAAGACGCCACCAGGCGTGATGGCCGCTGACTGCTTTGACGGTTGGTGGTTATGGATCAAAGAAGAGAAGATTCGTTAACCGAACGTTTCAGCCTGAACAGATCAGTCTGATAGGGATGCTCACTTTCTCTTCTTCTTTAAGTTACTATAATAGAACCCCTAATAGAAGCAATACAGCACAATACAGAAAACAAAGAGACATGTACACGAGAGTTCGTGGACATAAAACTTTAGGCATGTGTTCCTATTCGTTGGTCTACGGGGAGAAAAATACTGAGAACGTTTGCCGAATACGACAGAGGCAGCAGATCTAAATTAAATCTTCAAAAGTCCTTGGAAATTGATCACTGCATAAACAAATCAAACTTTCTCTTCAGCTACGACATCTAAATAACATTACATCTACTTCTAAATGGCATTAATATTCACGACATCTAAATAGCATTAAAATCTACGACATCTAAATAGCATTAAAATCTATGATATCCAAATAGCATTAAAATCCACGACATCTAAATAGCATTAAAATCTATGACATCTAAATAGCATTAAAATATACGACATCTAAATAGCATTAAAATCCACGACATCCAAATAGCATTAAAATCCACGACATCCAAATAGCATTAAAATCCATGACATCCAAATAGCATTAAAATACATGACATCTGAATAGCATTAAAATCTATGACATCTAAATAGCATTAAAATCTATGACATTTAAATAGCATTAAAATATACAACATCTAAATAGCATTAAAATCCACGACATTTAAATAGTATTAGAATCTACGACATCTAAATAGCATTAAAATCCACGACATCCAAATAGCATTAAAATCCCCAACATCTAAATTGCATTAAAATCCACGACATCCAAATAGCATTAAAATCCACGACATCCAAATAGCATTAAAATCCACGACATCTAAATAGCATTAAAATCTATGACATCTAAATAGCATTAAAATCTATGACATCCAAATAGCATTACAATCGGCGATATCTAAACAGCATTAAAATCTATGACATCTAAACAGCATTAGAATCTACGACATCTGAATAGAATTAGGGACCTAAAACCCGTCAATAGTGAGGAATGCAGTTAGCGACCCATAGCTAGACTGCTTGCGTCAGGGTCAGAGAACCAAAGCTGACCAAGACCTTACTCCACCTCCAAGTGGTGGTCCTGGAAACAAGCTGCATCCATCACTGCAGTCTGGCTGAGTGAGTAGGGATCGAAGAGGGAAGGCTAACCCGGTCCCAAAAATGCTGTGCTGAAGTCGGATGTGTCGACCGAAAGGCGCAAATATCACAGCTTCGCTGTAAACGGACACAACGCAACCAACGTCCTTTTCAGGGCGAACGAAGAAGAAGAAGAATAGCATTAAAATCCGTGACCTCCAAATAGCATTAAAATCTATGACATCTAAATAACATTAAAATCTATGACATCTAAATAACATTAAAATCTATGACATCTAAATAGCACTAAAATCTATGACATCCAAATAGCACTAAAATCTATGATATCTGAATAGCATTAAAATCTATAACATCCAATAGAATTAAAATCCGCGATATTTAAATAGCATTAAAATCCACGACATCTAAATAGCATTAAAATCCACGACATCTAAATAGCATTAAAATCCATGACATCTAAATAACATTAAAATCTATGACATCTAAATAACATTAATTAAGATCTACGACATCTAAATAGCATTAAAATCCACGACATCTAAATAGCATTAAAATCCACGAATCTAAATAGCATTAAAATCCATGACATCTAAATAGCATTAAAATCCACATCTAAATAGCATTAAAATCAACGACATCTATATAGCATTAAAATCCACGACATCTAAATAGCATTAAAATTTACGACTTATGAACAGCATTAAAATCTACGACATCTGAATAGCAGTAAAATCTATGACATCTGAATAGCATTAAAATCCATGACATCCAAATCGAATTAAAATCCACGACATCTAAATAGCATTAATAGCTACGACATCTAAATAGCATTAAAATCAACATCTAAATAGCATTAAAATCCATGACATCCAAATAGAATTAAAATCCACGACATCTAAATAGCATTAAAACCCACGACATCCAAATAGCATTAAAATCCACGACATCTAAATAGCATTAAAATCTATGACATCTAAATAGCATTAAAATTTATGGCACCCAAAGAGCGTTAAAATCCTCGACATCTAAATAGCATTAAAATCTACACTATCTAAATAGCATTCTACACTATCTAGCTAGGGCATTATATTTCACTCAAATCCAAACAGGAACAAAAAAGAGACATGGCTAGACATCAAAACTAAAATAGTAAAAACACTTAGAAAACAAATATTAGAACAACAACTATATTTGCAGCAGCACTCTAATCAGTCCCTGCGTCATTCCAAAAAAATCATTTACACAGCAAGGATAACGAAACAAACAAACACATCCAGCAGGGTCTTATCTTACAGAATGCAATTACGCAATATCCAATATAAAACACCAACACATGAGCAAATTCGAGGTGACATATTCCTACAGGACATTATAACAAAGATACACTTAGAATCCAGTATATAAGTGAAGTGATAAATAACCCACAGAATTATTGCCTGATTCACAACTTTGTGGGCATCGGGATAGCAAAACACCACAATATGAACTGGTTGTAGAAGGGATGTCAGTATTTATATTCCGTCTGCAGATAGATTTATTTATGTGAGGTTTGAGTGGAAGTAAGTTAAGTTTAAGCTTGGTTGTGTTCTACCATGGTATTAGCAGCAGTCGAGTAGTGTTGAGTAAGTTCGCGTGTGTGACTGAACTGTTATGAGCGAAAGGATGGTCAGGGTGAAAGAGCCATGTGTGGTAGTGGGCAGTCGAGGGAGACTCGAGCGAATGAACGTTTTGTTGAGTTGGGACGGCGAAGTGTGCTCGTGAAGGCAAATAGTGAGTGTTGAAATATAGTTGTGAGGACTCATTTGAGGTTTTGGGGATATAGAGAGATATGAGTTTTTCCATGGAAACATTGTTTCCTATGATGTAAATGGGACAAGTAATATTTTTGTTGGGAGAAGATCGGCTACCACGACAAGCATGGGAAACAAAGAGCCAAGGATCCAGACCCCGAGGACGACCCGGAGTCCGCTGGGAGGACAACATTAGACAATCTTTGAAGGACCGAGGACTAGAATGGAACCAGGCCAGGAGGAAGACAGCCGATAGAATAGTCTGGCGCTCTCTCTTCCAAACCTCTACACCTCACGGTAGAAGGGGAACGACTAAGTAAGTAAGTAAGTAATATTGTTGTGATTCCCGGCCAATGTTGCGGTCTGCAACATTTATTTATTTCTTTGTGCTGAAGATTTATGATAAAGTCATCAGACGTCGTATCTGCGTGTCCGAGTAAACTGAGTATTACCAACGTTGCCACTCCTAGGTGGATTCACCTAGAGTATGTTTTTTTTTTTTTTTTGGTCCCGTCTAGGTGTCATTTTCCTTCATTGGTTGAAGAACTCCACCTGGATCAACTTTCCGTTTTCGCCCAAAAATAGCTTTAAGTACCCCCACCCCCCAAGAACCACCTAAAGTTGTGCGAATCGCTCAAATGTAGCCCAAAATACAACCTGGATGTTTTTTTAAAGTACCGTACAGGTTTTTTTTTCTCTCCAAAATTCAGTGTGGCAGCACTGAGTATTACTATTTATTGCGGACAACGAGCAATGTTTGTCGTTGCAGTGATAATGTAGCAACGTATGTCATTGTGCTAACCCAGCGTAGCACTTGACAATTAGCAATTCAGAACACACCACTAATAGCCCGGTATAAATATTATATGAGATATCTACGGGTCGTAAAAGGGGATGAACACTTATTGCTTTGAAACCAGAAAAGAAGCACACCAAACACTTTATTATAGCACAAGAACCACTACTGCACACTAGGATAAAAGAGGTCAAAAATTCATCCTGGCAGACTTCACAAATACTTTCAAAGGTAATATCGAAATGAAGTTCGCCGAACGCTCAGCAGTGAATATGTGTATTTTCGTACCATTTAGGGTTAGTATTAGGGTTAACCCTAACCCTAACTGTAAATGGTACGAAAATACAGATTATACACATATTCACTGCTGAGCGATCTAGTAACAACAACTCAGAAAGCAACAGATACCCCACACACTCATTTTCAGAATAATGTCCCTTGATCAATGTGTCACGTCGAATGGCAGACTCTAAAACCCCTGAAACAGAGAGCCACATATTCTAACGGTAAAGGTAGTCCCATAGTAGTTACTGCCGTAAGGGAGTCAAGTGTTAGAGACTTCACCATGCTAAGTCCGGCATCGAGAGGTAGGGTGACCAGTTCCCTTCCCGAACTCAAAAGTAAAGTCGTGTACCCATATACAGCTGGGTAGGTTGGAGCGTGTTAGTACCGTGAATCGAGCCCAGCACCTTTGCCTCGAGAGACCAGCACTCTAACCACTCTGGAATCGGATGCTCCCACATCTTCTGGTTGAGTTTAGTTCAAAGGACTTTCTTCATTGCACATGGACAACTCATTCAGTGCTCCGATCTCCTCCCTTAGATCACACAAGGAGGATCTCAGCACAGTTCATGAACTCTAGCACCGGCGAGAATCCCAATGTGTGTATATAGGAATCACTTATTTACTTACTTAGTCGTTCCCCTTCTACCGTGAGGTGTAGAAGTTTGGAAGAGAGAGCGATAGACTATCCTATCGGCTGTCTTCCTCCTGGCCTGGTTCCATTCTAGTCCTCGGTCCTTCAAAGATTGTCTAATGTTGTCCTCCCAGCGGACTCTGGGTCGTCCTGGAGGTCTGGATCCCTGGCTGTTAGTTTCCCATGCTTAACGTTGTAGCCGATCTTCTCCCATTCTGCAGATATGGCCAAACCATCTTAGTTGGAACTGTTCTACTTGGGTCTGCAGGGGGTGGGATTTTAAGCCTTGACGTATCGTCTGGTTGCGGACCATGTCTCTTCTTGTTACTCCAAACACCTGCCTCAGATACCTCATTTCTGAGGTTTGGATCTGGCTTTTGTGGGTTGTAGCCATTGCACATGACTTGCATTCACACGTCAAGACTGGGACATAGGTGGAGCGGTATACAGCCATCTTCGTCTTCTTACCAACCTCTCTCTTGCTGAGGAATCCTCGATTTATGGCCTGAAAAAGTCTCCCAGCTGCTGCTTTTTGAGTGGCCAACTCTTCTTTGATGCCTCCTTTCCGGTCTATAACAGCTCCGAGGTATTTAAAGTGGTCGACCTGCTCCAGGACCTGTTCTCCCAGCTTAATCTGATGCCTTCTTCTCGTGATATCACCATGGTTTTTGTTTTAGAGCTCCTTATGACCATCCTTCTCTTCTCCAGCTCTTCCTTCCAGACTTGCAGGTTGGATTGGAGATGTGCCTGATTTAGAAATCAGGGCAACATCATCAGCAAATGCCAGCTCTGAAATACAGACCTGTCTCATCTTCCAGTACCCCACTGAATACTTTCTTGTTCTCTCCTTACATGCCTTAATGACATTGTCCATGAGGAGTATGAAAAGGTAAGGTGACAGGATATCACCATGTCTTACACCAGTGGTGGTCCTGAACTCTTCTGACTTATGGTTTGCTGCCCTCACATAATTTCTGCAAGACTTGTAGAAGCTTTGTATAGCATGAATCAGATGTGCTGGAATGTTCTTCCTTGCCAAACAGTCCCAAAGTTTGCTCCAGGGGACCCTGTCAAACGCCTTTTCCAGATCTATGAAACAAAGATGGATCTCACTCTTATACTCCAGGACCTTTTCACTCAGCTGTCTGAGTGTGAAGATTAGGTCTTGAGTATAGGAATGACACATTCTTTAAATATTTTGTGGTGGGTAGGTTTCTAATTTCTGAATTTTGCCAGGGCAGCGGCATGATAGGCCTACTCTTTACGATTTCCAACTGCCGTGGGATTTTTAATGTGCGCAACTTACACACGGGACCTCCTATTTTTTTCGCCCGTATCCGAGAAGGCTAGGCATCCTGTCTCACTACCCAGGTGGGAGTATGACATCTGTTGGGGTCACTTCATGGTGTAAAAGTAATTGCGGTGAATTTATTAATTTCTCCACACCATGTCGTACCTCATCTGAATGTATGAAAGATAAATAGTTAACTAAGAATTACGAAAAAGGCAGAGAGTATGTGTGACGCTGCTAGCGTCTTGATGCGTTATTTTTATTTTTTTACTACGTACGTCCGCTGTTACTCGAGGCGAGAATCTTCGGTTACTATATCTAACCTGAGACTGATTTTTACGTGAGTTTCCCTTTTTTTCCCCTGTACACTGACAGGTGTCCACTCGCCATTCAGGCAGATACTCGCCGACTTCGGAGGGTCCCCATTAGAGCTGGGTCGGCTCAGGTGCCGCCAGTCCCTGGCCGACGACACTGCTTCAGATGTCTTCGCCAGGGCTCGAATTAATCCAGACCAAGTCCCGGTCGACGACACTAATTCAAATGTCCTCGCCCGGGCTTGAACCTGGATCACCCGATCGCCAGCGCAGTGTGGTAACCATTACACCAGTGCGGCTCCCTGTGTTTCAAGCTTGTGGCTGTTAAGCCTCTTCTTTTATACGGTGCATACTTACCGTGGATATATGTGAGCTCCAATAAGGCAAGTGTATTAAATAAATAATACGTTCGTGCATCGAATATGTTTATGGGCTGTAGGAATTGCCCCAACTATAAGAATAATATTTTCAGGACACTGAATCCCCCAATATATGTGGAATATAAATGTGTTGACTAGAAAGATTATCTAGTTCAAGTATTGGATTCGTAAATCTCACAAGTGTGTTAATATAAATAATGAAAAAGGAAAGCACAAATGGATATAATGATAAAAGTGGTCAGGAGCAACTGACTAGAATAAATTAATAGCCTTGAGCATAACTATGGATTCTGAAATAGAATGTATCGTACATAATAGGATGGAATAAATGGGAGCTTGGAAGGAGGACTATATATATATTCAGTGTTGATTCTATATAGAGTACAGTCTCAGAAATGTTCGTCATTATGACATTGTCAAATAAATTACAAGTCGTCAACTGAGCGTTACTTCGATACATAAAGTTCTTTCCATGTTTTGATTGAAATGAATTCACGAATTTGTTCGAAACTTTGAGACTTTGTCACTAAGTATGTTAAAATGACCAGATACACTAGAAACCTAAGTTGAAATGTGTAAAAGATGCTCATATCAAATTATGCTTATAAACAACTTAGACAATGAAAAACTCGGACATTCTAATCTCCCTTAACATCATTATGACCACTGGTTCTTAAAAATTTTTTACATAAATTATATTCCCTCAACTGGGAATCCAACCCTGGTACCTTTAGAATTCGAGGGACGCCATACCTCTTAACCACTCTGACCCCGCATCTTCTAATATTGTAAAACTATTACCCGAGGTCTCAACGAATTAAAGAGCGTCAGGGTCAGCGAACCAGAGCTGACCAAGACCCTTGTCCACCTCCAAGTGGTGGTCCTGGAAACAGGCTGCATCACTGCAGTCTGGCTGAGTGAGTAGGGATCGAAGTGGGAAGGCAAACCCGGTCCTAAAAATGCCATGCCGAAGTCGGATGTGTCGGGCTGAAAGGCGCAGATATCGCAGCTTTGCTGTAAACGGCGACACAACGCAACCAACGTCCTTTTCAGGACGAACGCAGAAGAAGAATATCCCACACCTCTGGACATGTGACAGTATTATCATATATATTGCACATTATTTATATCACACTCTCCAACTAACATTCCTAGCATATCCTCTTTGTGTTGTATTTTTATGTTCAGTGTAAGGGTAGAACAGATCAGATGATAGCACACACCCTTGTCTTACACCTTAGTTTATCTGCAAGAAATTGCTTATTTGGTTGTAATTTTTGGAGCTGCTGTTTGTTGCCAATACTTTGTCCTTCATTATGCTCAGGTATTTAGGCTTTCTAACATTTTGATACTTTTTTCATGATTCAACATGTCAAATGCCATAGAATGGCCTGTAAAGCACAACAATTGATCTTTATTTTTATGCCTAGGGCTGTATTAATGTTAGGACAATATATATGGCACTGTTTGCAGATGTTTTTACTTCCAGGACTCTCTATTAAATTCTCATATATGGCATTGTTTGCACCATTATTCTCAACAAACTTGCACTGTTTTTTTTTATTAACTTACGCCAGCTATTACTTGATGCGAGAATCTCCGGTTAGTATATCTAACCTGAGACTGATTTTTACGTGAGTATCCCTTTTTTCCCTGTACACTGACAGGTGTCCACTCGCCATTCAGGCAGATACTCGCCGTCTTCGGAGGGTACCCATTAGAGCTGGGTCGGCTCAGGAGCCGCCAGTCCCTGGTCGACGACACTGCTTCAAATGTCTTCGCCAGGGCTTGAATTAATCCAGTCCAAGTCCAGGTCGATGACACTGATTCAAATGTCCTCACCCGGGCTTGAACCTGGATCACCTGATCGCTTAGCGCAATGTGGTAACCATTACATCAGCCCGACTCCCCACTTGCACTGTTAATCGTCAATTTCTGGTTTTATTTTACTTCTCATTCTTCTAAACATTTATTATTATTATTTTAATATTTTAGCTGATGATTCTGAAATTACAGGCGTTTTTGATTGTTTCTTCAAGACAAAATTTTAATTTAAAGTATTGCAGACTTATTATTATGGATCAAAATGATAAGATGGCTGTAAAACGAGCTGTCCTGCATCGGAATTCGATTGATGCAGAAATTATCACTGGCAGTAATAAGGGAGAACGAGTCTTAATTCCTAGCATTGACTTAGAACCGAGCGAGCGCAGTTTGCCATTTAGGATGCGACGTCGATTCCCAGTGATTTTAGCATTTGCAATGATGATCAATAAGGCGCTAAGGACAATCTTTTGATCACGTAGGAGTTTTCCTTCCTGAACCTGTTTTAGGACACGGCCAGCTCTATGTCGCCCCACCCAAGGAACAAATCATAAAAACTTGAAAGTTTTTGTTAAAACCACTTTTTATCAGGGAACATTCTTTGAAACAAATCCACGTACTTTCACAAAAAATGTTGTCATCAAAGAACTTTTATATTGAATTAAAAAATATTTTAAAAATATATTACAGTTTTTGCTTTACTTCCGTCACTATTGACGGGTTATTGCTAGTATGTCATAATTTGCTATCTTCTGTGTTACCAGTCTCTTCTTTTAGGCAGCACAGCTTGCAAGTTGTAAACTTCTTATCCACTTATTATTTGATAATGTGGTAGCACGACTTATGAGTAATGGAGCCAGTTTCTGTGAATTAGAGATTTTTCTTCTTCTTCATTCGCTTTTATATAATCACATCTATTTCTCTCATATGGTTGGCAGTCTGCCATTTTACTAAATAAACAATTCAGCGTTAGATCATGTTTCTTCTACACTTGGTTTCACAGCAGGCAGCAATTTTTGCTATCTCTTGTAACATCAGTAAATTGACCATTTTAATTTAATTTTATTTCTTTTCTGGGAACAAAAATATTAAAAATAAAATTTATTTGTCAAGTAGCGATTATGGCTCATTGTTTTTATATTTGTTTTATGTATATCCAGTGGCTACAAATGAGGATATAAACATTTAAAAATAGAAAGTAACTTTTCAATCACCTTGTGGACTGCTGACAAGATATGTGTACTACTCTACATCTTTAAGGGGTGGTTCTTCAAGTTCAATCTTGTTATTATTTCCTCAATTTATTCTCATTATCTTTGTCTTTTCCCGGTTTATTTTCAGGACACTTGTTGTGACCTCTCACCGAGTATTTTCAGAACACTTGTTGTGACCTCTCACCGAGTATTTTCAGAACGCTTGTTGTGACCTCTACCGAGTATTTTCATGTTGTTTTGCATCTGGTTATGAATATGGGACAGAAGAGCCAAGTGGTCGGCAAAATCTGGACCATCAAGCTGTTTAGTCAGATTCCACTGGATTCCATTTCTGTTGAGTGTAGTAGATGTTTTCATAACCCAATTTATAGCCAGTAAGAAAAGAAATGGTGACAAGAGACATCCCTGCTGCACTCCAGTTCTCATCTTACACATAAATGTTCCTAACATATAAAAAAGCTAAAGGATCCCGTTACACGCCCATTGAGGCAAATCGGGAATATGGTGTTAGGCCCATATTTTCTCAACCATCAGCACACTATGGGTGATGTGGTCAGCATCAAGCCGGCAGCCTTAACCTTCCCAGAGTTGCTCTGGTACCCAATTCATGAGGCTGGGTCGACCCCGGAGCCGTTTGCGATCTAAAAAATCCTACCTCAACTGAGGATCGAACCATGGACCACTGAGCAAGGAAGCCAGTGCACTAACCACTGTGCTACCGTGGCTATATAACACATAAAGCTGTTTACTAAAACTTGGTAAATGTGGCATGCATGTTTAAATGAAAGAATACAGTATGTAAGTATCACTAGTGAGGATACTGAAGCTCACTATTGACATGCCCTATCAAGCATGTTATAAGGTGTGACTGAGGAGGGTTGTGTGTGAGGCTATACACCTCATCATGTGAAAAAAGGTTGTAGAAGAAAACAATTGGAAGTGCATATGAAATGCTCTGGCACAAGCTTCCTACAATGAAGCCAACTATAGTAGTGACAAGCCAACTGTAGTAGTGACTCCATGCTCTTTTAAGGAGTGACAGAAGATAAAAGTACTAAGTTGAGACAAATGTAGGGAATAAGGGGATGTGTTAGATTGGCCTTCGTGCCCCATCACAACCCTGTGAAAATAACATTTATTCATTTCTTTGTTCACGTTAACAAAACCATGTTATCACTGGAAGAAAGACAGCTATCGTTTGGTCAGTTCACATTCAGGATATGCATTACCTGATTCCATGAACACTTTTGATGTAAGTTGCATAAAAGGTCCTCAACTCCTTATCCGAAATGCTCTGAAAACAAAAATTTTTTTGGTGTAGCATCACTAATGTGCACAAAATTACCTAAGCAGGTGTGAGGTTCGGTTTTTTTGTTTTAAGGACTATCTTAATTGCACATGAACAACTCCATTAGTGCTCCGATCTCCTCCATTAGATCACACAAGGATCTCAGCACAGTGCACGAACTCCATAGCACCTGCAAGAATCCACTTGTGTGTATATAGGAATCACATATTCTATAAATATTTTTGTGGTGGGTAGGTTTCTAATTTTAAATTTTGCCAGGGTAGCGGCCTTATGGCCTACTCTTTACAATTTCCAACTGCCGTGGGATTTTTAACGTGCGCCACTTTCACATGGGACCTCCAATTTTTTCGCCCTTATCTGAGAAAGCTAGGCATCTGGTCTCACTACCCGGGGGGGGGGGGGGGGGGGGGGGGGGGGGGGGGGGGGATGACATCATTAGGACCACTGGCTCTGAACAAAATATGTCCATAAATTATATTCCCTCTACTGAGAATCGAACCCGGTACCTTTAGAATTTGAGGCGGATGCCACACCTCTGACTCCCAGGTGTGAGGTATCAGTTGCACAGACAGATATCTATATTTTATTATATAGGGTGACTGAGAAATCACTTCCTATTTGTAAATTTGCATATCCTCAATTGTATCCACTAGATATCCATGAAACAATTGTTAAATCAATGAGCAATATCTGCTATTTGAAAATAAAGTTTTTTTTTTTTTAATTTCCAGAAACAAAATAAAGTCTAAAATTATCAATTTTTTTCTCTAACCAGCGGCACTCGAGCTTTCCAGCTCTTTTTTGGCCCAATGACATGTCATTGCGAGGCTCAGGGGTCAGTGGACTTTCCTTCCAACCCAGTCAAGAGCTTTGCTCCTTCCCATCCACACGGGATTTATGTGCAGGAGCCGTTCAGGTTATTCAGTAAAATTTCCGGACGTAAACATTCCTTCAAACGCTGACGCCCGGGTTTGAACCATGAAAACCTGGTCGCCAGTATAACGCCGTAGCCATTACACCAGCGCGGAGTAAAAACTGCTGCCTGCTATGAAAACGTGTAGAACAAATAGGATCTGACGATGAAATGTAATTTTTATGATACAAGCAGTGTAAAATATAAAATGGTAGTTAATTTCTTTGTTTTGATGTTTGTTTCATATAAATTAGTTATTATGGATTTATAACTCAGAACTAAAGGTTTTTTATATTTGGACATGAGCCCTAATATAATCGACTAGGTAGAACGGGACACGGCTCGCCAAAACTTTATTTAAAAAAAATAAAATAAAATAGTTGGAAAGGAGTGAAGAAATAACAGTTTAAACATAGGGAGTGATTTCTCAATCATCCTGTAGTTCAGTCATGGTACAGACAATACTATATATTTCTTCTTCTTTGATCCTTAGCCGCCGACTATCAAAGCAGTTAGGGGCCATCACGCCAAGTGGCATCTTGTAGGGCAGCAACAAACTGCTTCCACTTTGCTCAGTCGGTAGCCTTCCTTTGTGCAGTGCCCCAGCTCTGGTTCATTCCTTGTCTTTGCATCGTGGCCTCCACAGTTCTCCTCCAAGTTGTTTCTGGTTGGCCTCTCTTTTGCTTTCCTTTAGGGGTCCATAGCATAGCTGTTACAATACTATATAGTCCCATGTTATGTTGTCAGTGTCATCAAATAATGACAGTGATGAATTGGTGAAATTTTCAAAAATTTATTCAATACAGATTTTAGAGAACTGCACGTGACTTATAAAGTTTAAAAAAATTTTGATGTATAGTTTTATTACAAATATATTTTTTAAGCTGTCAACACTAAATAAAAACAAATATTATTTTTCATATAAACACGAACTTTAGAAATATTAGTGTTTGCAACGTCGAGCTGCCACAGGCCTTGCTAGGGTATTACTGTAATATATAGTACATGTACAGTGATACTGTTCTAAAATCAGGCACATTCTAAATCACATCTGGCCCCAAGGGTTTCACATAAAGGGCAGTTTTTTCCCGTTGTTTAGCTGTGAACTCACAAGAATCTAAACTGGTGCTGCCTCAAGAACAGAAAGCCAACCAAGAACTTTATTTTATTCTCAGCTTTGATTTATTCGGTGTAAATTTATATACAATCTGTATCAGCAACATTTGATCACAAAAACTACATCTCAACAAATGAAGATCACCTAAAGCATGGTAATAGTCAGTGTGTTTGCTAGAAGAAGTGTTTTATAACACTTGTGACAACTCTTATCCACATGGGAACGTATCGATCTCTACGACAAAATGTTTGCTCTGTGACAGGTTGTGAGGAGGCAAACATCCGAACATGCTCCTGAAACAAAGAGAACATAAAAAGGAGATTATTTTCATTTACAAATGTTACACAAACACTAACGGAAATATATGATCAATGATCTATGCTACAAGTAACTAATTTTACACAAACACGTACAGACAATAACTTAAATGTTGGATTTCAGATTACATCAGGAACGTAGTTTAAGGTAGTCCTTTGGCAGATACTGCCATTGGGAAGTGAAGTGTTTGAGTAGAATCTTCACCATAATAATCTCAGCTTTATCAGATGGGATGACCAGTTGCTTTCCTCGCTGCCTTTGCCTCTACTAACTCAAGTGTAGAGTCGAGTACCCATTTACAGCTGGGTAGACGGAAGTGTGATGCTACCAGAATTTAAACCTGGAATTAAGATGTGTTTAAAAAATAGCATAGCTGTTCTTGTAATGGCATCAGGGTCTCTTCTGAGGATGTAGCCAACCCAACTCCAGCATCTGCCAGCTATGATGGTGTGCAGGTCCTCTTGGTTGCTCCGAATAAGTAGTTCTTGGTTGGTGATGGTATTCGGCCAAAAGATTCAGTGAGTTTTCCTTAGGCACATTGTGTGGAAAGAGGACAGTTTCGACGATTTCCTTGTTACTCTCCAGCATTCCGCACCATAGAGAAGCACAGAAAGTACACAGCTCTCATATAATCTTAATTTGGTGTTTGTGCGGTACTGGGAAGACTTCCAGATGTCGCTGAGAGTAGCAAAGGCTGTTCTCGCTTTATTCATTCTGTTGTTGATGTCCTTGCTTGTTCAGCCATTTGTGTTACTATGCATCTAAGTATGTAAATGTGCCTGTCTGTTCTAGCTTCTGGTTCCTTACCGTTATTGGCTCAGGATTGCCCACACTGAGTGTTATGACCTCTGTCTTCTTCAGATTGATGTTCAGACCCACCTGCTGGCTATACTTATTCAGTCTATCACACAGGACTAAATGTTACAAACTAGAACCCTTTTATGACAACCTGTCAATAGTTACTTTCTTTCATGTGTTGTCATTTGACTGTAAGCCGAACAGGATTTGTACAAAATACTACAATCCTCACACTTAAACACATCTCCTGAAGCTAACGTAAGATGAAAACAAAAATGCGGCACGAACTTCTGTAAATTTATTAAACCAGTTTTAATGTCCTGAAGCTGACAAAGTTATCAATAAAACTGGGTTCACACATTATGAAGCGTTGCTAAACTTTTATACGGGTGCATTCCTCTACGAGCACCACGTAGTTCCCAGGGGTCTCTGAAGGGATAAAGAAAGAGTAGGACTACTGTACCCTCAGGCATGTCATACAAGGCCACTGATATGAGTTTGTGCATGGGGCTAACAGCCTCACCATGTAAAACCAATTGTCACATAAACCACAGCTACAACAGCATGTGAATGCTTGATGCAGGCTTCCCGAGGGACTAGATGCAGCGATAGCTCCATAAGGAGAGAAAGATAAATGATGATGATGATGATACCTCTCTGAGTTGTTCCTGTAATCCTTTGTTTTCTGTAACCAAGGCTACTTGGCACTCCAGGTCCTTGTAGACCGATCTGTACCCTGTAAAGAGAAAGTTACATGACTCCAACTGCCCCAGGTAATAAACATGGCAGCTGTCAGCTCTTAACATTAACAATTACAATTCAGTTGGGGCAAAGTCTACAGACAGGGGGTATGATGTGCTGGTGTTGTGGGTAGTGGGTTTCCCCCCTTGCTTCACCCTAGGCCTAGTGAATTCTGTTCATGAAAGGAGCGACCATTGCGGTGTTAGTCTCTTGGCCTAGCAAAACCTCTCATACCCCAAGATCGTTGTGCGTGGTGAAGAGCCACACCCTCCTCGAGGTAGTCCTGGTAACTGAGGGTGCGAATCCTCAGGCTAAACACAACGGATCTAGAGGAGCAAACCTCGATAATAAAACCGGTGCACTACACCGTACACGCCCTCTGTGGGTGGGAAGGAGCCAGATGGATACTGAACAAGTCTTGGGAGTGGGAACGAGTGTGGACTGCTCCCTGAAGATCGGAACCCATCGTACAGGCACAGAGACTCAGGACGTGACGATCCTATTGCCTTCAACTCTTGGTCACATGCCTAGAGCCTCGGAGAACTCGGCGTAACCAGCAGGCAATTTGGTGGCGGGGAAAGAGCACTGTGAGCCCTACCTTGGCTACGTATCACAAGGAGACGCAGAAACACCCCCTTTATCTCCCCCAGAGCTGGCACAGTACACTTCTGGCTTCTACCCGGGGCGTTAGGAAATCCACAGGCACCCCAGCATCACAATGCCAAGAAGATGACAAAGTTGGAATTTACTAACTCAAACCTGGCAGAGCAAGTCCTCCAACAGATGCGGCCGATGCTGGGCCCACTGGCGCGTGGACACGTCCCGATCCCCATCGAGACTTGCCCGGGGAGCCAACCCCGGCTCAAAAAAGCAGAGAAGGCCACTCTCCAAACCTCCGATGTCTTGCGGGCAGTGTTAGGATGTGCAAGAACATGGACAGGAAGACTCCACAACTTCCCCACTGAAGACACGCCCACAGCGACCGTTGCCTCAACTGGCTGTGTGTGGTGTACCCGGAAACGGGGCCTCCCAGTACTGAGACACAGTTAAGTCCGTGATGTCATTTATCGGTGCAGAGTTGAGAGAGATGGCTGAGCATCACAATCCCCCCTGTGTTGCAGCATGATGAGAACCCAGAATTGCACACTGAGCTTGGGGGGAATCACTTGGGCACCAGACTTAATACTGGCTCTTGACTGGATGGCCGCATGCAGGAGATTTCTACAATGGGGGGTTGGCAGGTGGTGGGTATCTGGAAGTGGCTCTGTGCAGGACGTGAGGATTCCTTGGGTGAGCCCAGAACCAGAGCACAGCATTGTGCAAGCTCTGCATAGTTGGAGAGCCCCCTGGATGACGGGGAATGCACAGTGTGCTACCCCACCTGTCCCCAACTGCTAACTTAGAACCAGAAGTGGGGTCCTCTGTATGCGTGCCAGGCCAGGATAAAATGCCTGGGAAAGAGACTGGAGCTCAGAACTCCCTAACTCAAAGTTGCAGGATGGCAGGAAAGACAGGGCTATTTTGAAGATAATGCAACCATATTTTCACCATACGAGCTCGGACGCCGCCTCGGTAAACAAGGTCCGCGCAGAGCAGTGACACCCCCAGGCTGCTTGCGAATAGTCTACTACTGGGAACATAAACAGATTAGGGATGAGCCCACTCTCCCGTTGAACAGGTGCTAAAGTCATAGATACTGGGCCAGAAGGCGCACCGGAAACCACAGTATCACGCAACTCGCTTTTTTTTTCTATGGAGAGTACACCGTCACAATTCAGTATCTAAAAGTGTTGTTGATATTCGAGTCGACTGACTCAAACTCAAGTCAAACTTTAGGTATTGCAATGACTCGACTCAAGTTCGGACTTGCCTATTTCAGTGGTGTCAACTCGAACTCTAGTCGGACTTAAGTCACCATAGCAACTCAACTCTTACCAACGGGCTGATCACCCGTTTGCCAGTCACTTCGATTACGGAAACGACAGCAAATGGATTGATTTGCCGTTGCCCTAAAGACGCCAATAGGCGTGATGGGAAACAATGGCAAAGAAAACCTATCTGCTGTTGCCCTAAGACGCCACTAGGCGTAATGGCCACTGACTGCTTTGACGGTCGGTGGCTAAGGACGGAAGAAGAAGAAGAAGCAACTCAACTCGAGGGTAGCGACTCACGACTTGTTTGGAAAGACTTGACAGTAACTCTAGTATCTACATGGCTATATTTCAGGCTGTTCAAAGAAAACAAAACTGCAGAGAGTGACATTAGTTTAGCTGCGAGTCTTGCAATTCTTCCACTTTAATGACGTGTGCATGTGTTTCTCTGTATGGTTTGTGTATGCTTATCTATGTGTGTGCTCATGCAAAATATGCATGATTGTGTATATGTGTTGGGTTTCAGGTGTTGAATTAGCAACCACAATCTTGTTTTAAAAAACACAGCTACAGAAATTTTAGCTGTGATAAGTTTCATGATGAGCAGAACATACTCTAATAAAGGCACTAAGCTGTCTAAAGCTCTACCTTGATAAAATAATGTCTGTTTTCAGATTTTAAAGTATCTGGAATAAGTACAGCACATGTGTAACTTTTGTCGAACAATCTTTTCCTGCATTTCTGTCTACAGAACAGTGGATGATTTAAATTATATGATATTTTACCAAATGTTAAATTCACTTCAAAGAAATTATCACTTTCTTATCTTAGGCAGATAACTAATCAAATGAATTTTAGTAAGGTGGATTTCCCTTGAAACGCAGACAAATTACCTTTAATTCTGATAACACTGCATTTTTTAAGTACTAGTAGGAAAGGGCTACTTCAAAATTTATCTTGCTTAAAAATGTTTTGTCTTTGTTTTTTTACCCTCCATCACCTAAAGATCTACCAAATTATCCCTTGAGATCTACTAGTAGGTCACAATCGACCAGTAGCTGACCCCTGCCCCAGCATATATATATGTATATATATCACAGCTGTTTGTATACCAGAGCGCTCTTTTAGTTTCAGTGACTGGACTTCTGACACCGGGTAATAAATCTTCATGTGCACCGTAAAAGACTACTGAGGGTTTTGGCGGGGAAAATCAGCTGATGTGTGTGTAAAATCGTTAATATATAAATCATTACGCACTCGTTCTGGATAAACATAGCGCTAAAATTCTTTTGTGTACTATAACTTTGTTCTGTTTCTATTTTTGATTGCATTTTTATTTGTTTGAAATTATATTTGACGGAGTTAAAGACTTTTGAAAACAGCGCCATCATTTGAGGAAATTCATAACAGAAGTAATCTATTACTTTTTTTTTGGTTTCATATCTTCAGAATGTGTCTTCTTCTTCTTCTTTGATCCTTAGCCGCCGACCATCAAAGCAGTCAGTGACCATCACGCCTAGTGGCGTCTTGTAGGGCAACAACAAATTGATTCCACTTTGCTCGGTCGGTGGCCATCCTTCGTACAGTGCCCCAACTCTGGTTCATTTTTTGCATCTCAGCCTCCACAGTCCTCCGCCAGGTTGTTTTTGGTCGGCCTCTCTTTCGTTTTCCTTCAGGGGTCCAAAGCATAGCTGTTCTTGTGATGGCAAAGGGGTCTCTTCTGAGGACATGGCCAACCCAGCTCCAGCGTCTGCCAGCTATGATGGTGTGCATGTCCTCTTGCTTGCTACGAGTAAGCAGATCTTGGTTAGTGATGGTATTTGGCCAAAAGATTCAGTGAATTTTTCTTAGGCATGTTGTGTGAAAAGAGGACAATTTCGACATTTCCTTCTCTGTAACTCTCCAGCATTCCGCACCATAGAGAAGCACAGAAAGCACATTCAGAATGTGTGGTAGGCAGTTTTGTGAGTTTGGCATTACAAGAACAAGCATATTGTCACCAGATTTTATAACATTTAAATCACTGTAAACGCATTACAGATACTCGCAAATCTTAAATAAGGTTGTAAAAAAATAACTTTTTGTAAAGCACCATCTGTTTTTGCATTTTCTTTCATTTATAATGATATTTAGCTACGTATATAAGCGTCAGGAAACATGTAAAACTATAGATAGATTACTTCCACAAACTTTGATCTATCTTTCAAGTCTTGTTAATCTTGTATTTATAATATGAATGTCTTTTTTTTTTATTGTGTGTGAGATAAGGACTGTTCCATTAGTGTTCTTTGGTAGACAATCCTGTGCACACGACGGCTGCCAAAGAATTCAAAGTAACTGTTTGTATATCTACTTTCATTCACAGATAAAGCATTCTACAGCGTGGTGTTAGACGTGATACTCCCAAATATCCATTATCTTTATACGTACACAAGTAAACTATACTACATAACAATGAAATGGAACATACTTTGTTGCGTCATATGAATTGTGCCAGTGCACTGTGCAGAGCCTGTGGCAAGAGAGCATTAACTTCCCAAACAAAAAGTTCAAAACGGAATGCACTGAACTGTTCGAATTACATTAGTGATCTGTTCTTTGTGTTTGGAATTAACGTATCAGATGATAAACCGACAGAGCATTCGACTATATTTTGTAGGAAATGTTACTTACCAATACAAAACGCAAAAAGGAGGCATAATGAGAAGTGTCTTGAAACAGCCAAGTTACTATCGGAAAACAGTCAGCACATCTGGAAAGACTATGACCATAATTTAACTATAAGTGAATGTCAACTGTGCAATTATTTTGCAAAGACATCTTTTGGTGTTTTAAAAACAAAAAGCTGCTCTATCCCCTGTGATGTTCTTTCTGACCCCTCCATGTCTAGTTAGTCAGTTAGCTGTAGTCAGTCAGTTAGCTGTAGTCAGTCAATTAGTTGTAGTCAGTCAGTTAGTTGTAGTCAGTCAGTTAGCTGTGTCGCCGGATGGCCAACATTAACGCAAGCTAGCACGTTAACAGTAGTTATAAGAATAACAAAAGATCTTGAGCAAGACTAGTTGGTAACAAAACATCACTGGTCGAGCATGACCAATGAAATCGTCGATAGCTATTTTTGACAACGGTGGTCAGAGCAGAGTTCAGTCACGCAGTTCACAGTGCAGTGAGGCAGACGTGATTATGGGAGAAGGTTGAAACCTTAGTGCGGGCCCCGTGTTTTTTAAAGGTTGTGTGATTAACCTCTGGGCAAGGAAATTCTTACTACTGAAAGATTCAATGTTTCACAAGTTATATTATTCTAGGAGATTGTGTTTTCCAGTGTTGTGGGCTGTATTTACACGGTTTGTATGATCTCGATTTTTCCTATTATAATGATTATTCTGCTATGAAATGTATAATGAGACTCCAGGCAAAGCCTATCGACATTTATAGGGGAGCTCAAGCAGACATGTTATTTATGACGATGTCCTTTTACAAAGGCATCCTGACTTATGTAAACAACAAGCGATCTGGCCGCTGGTAGCCAGGATATTGGGTTGTGTCATTGAACTTTGCAATTTGTCCCTTGGACTCCTTCATTAAACAGTTTTTCATGATTTGTAGCACTTACTTACATCATTTATGTTGAGTATGTAAGCCCTGATAGGATACAACTGATCCATGACAACCTGCGGTGAGTAGAAAAGATCTGGCCTTAAGCAACCCTCATTTGAGTAAACACATCTCTGGCAGTCGCCAGTTAACACTCATAAGATAAATCTGCAAACCAGTAACCACTACAATCACTTGGGAAATGTAATAACAATGAACACAGAAGAAATATGTACCACCTGTGACGAAAGGTTTATGTGGTGTGAAGGTTTGGCATATAACCTTGATATAGATTGCAGTAACGGTCACAGCTGTAGTCAGTCAGTTAGCTGTAGTCAGGATAGCTCTGTACAGTAGGAGGTTGATGTGCCTGCCCACACTAGTGGTGATATTGTTCAGCTGGAGGTTGATGTGTCAGCTCACATTAAAGGCGATACCATTATTCATTTGGAGGTGAATAACACTACTCACCCTAGCATGCCAGTTTTTGTTGCTACTTCTACACCTACCAAGTCAGTTATACATACGACAAGTACATCCACCTCGCCTGTCTTCAAAAGCGACATCACAGTACAACAGTTACTTGCTAAGCCACCTTCACAACCACTAACACAAGAGGAAGAACCCCTATTCACATCCATTGTTAGAAAAAAACTAGAAACAGCAAAAAATAATATCATAAAATGCAAATCCAGAGGACAGCCTATTGTACTACAAAAACTAATTAAACATAGAAGAGAAACATCAGTCACCAGAACGCCAACAAAACGTAAGCGATCTCAATTTCTCCACATTGTTAGGAAAAATATTGTTGGAACATCAACTGACTCACTAGACCTGCAGCAGGCACATGAGAGGAGAATTTGTACATTCCACTATTTCCAAAATTGAAAGACGCGCCAGCGGTATTAAAAATATAACTTCACAATTAAAATTTATAATGGAAACTCATTTGTTACAAATTTCTCCATCTGTGAATGTACAGATTCCTATTAAAAAAAAAGGAAGCGTGAATGATAATTGAGTGAAATTTTGGGGCTAGAGCAAATTATGGCAGTTGTTGCGTGAGAGTGACAGAATTAACAGAGTGTGGAATTCATTTAATAGGTGTATTTATTAAATACACCTATTTATCTATTAAATTGAACATTTCGTTTTACTCATGACCATACTCATTTTTACATGACCATCATGATGTATGATTGAGATCATTGTTAGCTCTCATGTTTTGGGGACAATTGGGTGTGTTATTTTAAGGTAATAAATGTGGACTTGCAATTTAATGTTTCAATAACACTGACAAACAACATTTTTCTTTCTTATATAAGAATAAGTGTTCTTAGGTCAGTTTCTTGCGCTGATTTCAAATCTGAAATCCGTTTATCTCTATCACGTCGGGTTCTTAAGATATTTGTGAATAAATATATTTTTGGGAAACCGTTATTTGCTCCGTTTCATTTTTACTATATAACTTATTAAAAATTAATAAAATGCAAAATAATTCTACTTTTTATACTGCTAAAAGATGCATGACATATGTTACGCTATTTTTCAAATAGTTACTGTATTTTGAAATAATTCTGAGCGAAATATGGCTTCTAGAAGTTGTAGAATCGGTATCGAAACCAGTGCCTCATGATCCAATCACGTGTCCGATCCCAGTTCCACCATAACAATATCCGTTGGACGTGAATGAACCATCAGAAAGTGATAGTTTACCTGCTTTAGAAACTAATTCTGACTCGGATTTTATACCGGTGAATGATGGTGTTCACTTAATTAACCATTCAGAACTTTCAGATCTAATACGTGATCTCGCTCTTACCAAAGGACAAGCGGAATTACTCGGTTCGCGACTCAAAGAATGGAATCTTTTAGCGCCCAATACTCCGATATCTAAATTTCGTCATAGACACAGAGAACTTGTTCAATACTTTGAGATGGATGATGGCATTTGCTATTGCAAAGATGTAAACGGTCTAATGGTGCACCTCGGTCGTGAGCACATAGTCAACGAATGGCGACTTTTCATCGACTCTTCCAAGACTAGTCTAAAAGCCGTGTTATTGCATAACGGAAATTTATTTTCATCAATTCCAGTCGCCTACTCTGTTCATATGAAAGAAACTTATGACAATATGGCTATACTTTTGGCAAAAATAAAGTACAATGACTACCAATGGCGGATTTGTGGAGACCTAAAGGTCATTGCAATTCTCACGGGCATGCAGACTGGGTATACTAAATTTTGTTGCTTCCTATGTGAATGGGACAGCCGCAACAGACAGGAACATTATGCAAGAAAGGTGTGGCCTATCAGGGATCGTATGCAGCTCTGGCATAAAAATGTAATACATGAGCCATTAGTTAACAAAGACGGCATCATTTTACCACCGTTACATATAAAGTTGGGGCTCATGAAGAATTTCGTAAAAGCGTTAGATAAAACGAGCAAAGCTTTCACTTATCTTCGAGAAAAGTTTCCGCAAGTTAGCGATGCAAAGATAAAGGAAGGTATCTTTGTAGGACCTCAGATTAGGAAAGTTATTGCAGACAAACAATTCGAGAACTTGTTACATGGTAGTGAACTTCGCGCATGGATGGCATTCAAATCGATCGTCGATAACTTTCTGTGAAATCACAAATCTGTCGACTATGTGCATATTGTTAAGCAGTGCATAGATGCATACAGAATTATGGGCTGTAACATGTCCCTCAAAATCCATTTGCTTGATTCGCATCTTGACTTTTTCCCTGACAAACTTGGCGAAGTCAGCGATGAACATGGAGAACGATTCCATCAAGATATCGCCGTAATGGAATCACGCTATCAAGGACGGTGGAGTGTGACCATGCTTGCCGATTATTGTTGGATGCTTCATCGCGATGTACCACATGCCATTCACCGACGAAAGTCGACTGCAAAGAAATTCAAGCCTACATAACTGTTACACTTCTTGTATGAATGATGTTATAATACTTTATGCCTTGTTAAAAAACTTCAATTGCGTATTTCTAGAGATCCCGACCTGATAGAGAAAAAACGGTTTGCAGATTTAAAAACAGCGCATTAAAATTGACCAGAAAAACATAGAAATGTTAGAGAAAGAAAAAAAAAGTTTTTTTTTGTTAGTCAGTGTAATTAATGTTTGACGCATGAAACCAAAACAAAACTATGATATCCATTTTCTGCAGGTTTTCTACTTTTGATTTCTGTAATTTGTTATGCACGTTGATTGTGATCGTTTTAGTGTAAATTGCATTAGAAACAAACCATAATATTAAAAAAACGTAAATTTTACACTATTTCAGACTATTATATCTTCTGTTCTAATTGTGATAAAATGTTTGTTCTTGTTCTAAAATTTACTCTAACATGTCTAGTCTAGCTTTACGCAAAATTAAAGCCGGTATTTATAATAATAAAGTAGCCTAAAAGCATTAATTAAGCCCTATCAAAAGTAAACATCGCCACATTTTTTCCCCCGTTAGGAAGTTGACCACGTGACCTCTGTCACTATAGCTATAAATAGCGCGGTCAGGGAAAACTAAAAGATCGCTCGCAAACAGCCGTGATATATATAGAAAATTCATGAAGATAAAAGTGATCGTCTCTCAAGGAGACCAAATAGTAAGAAATGTTCAGGATGATATCAGATGGAGGGGCTTTGTTCATAACTCTGACCTGCCATGGCTGAAAAAGCTGAAGTCAAATTTTAAAAAATACTAACCAAAGTTTGGTGAACCAACAAGTGTAAGAGATGGCAGAGGTTGACTGGGCAGATAGTACCACAGTCCTTTGCCATGGAAAGTCCAACCGTCTCGAACATACTCCATCAAGTGTATTCTCTGATTCTGACGTGTGCTTTGCACTTGTTTGAAAAATTTGTGAGCCAGATAGATGTAGGAGTACGGAATAGCACCAGCAACACCTTTAGCTCCCAAGAAACCATTTGCCTAATTAAAAACAAAAAACAAACAAAATAATGCAAGGTAACATTTTGATACTTTTATGTAATACTTCAGTCTCCAATGAACGTGGAGATTAAAACCTGAATTTAAAATGATTGATAAGCATAAAACAAACACAGATGTTTAGAATAAATGGCCTGTACAACTAGTAATGATGTAAAAAGCAGGCTTAAAAATTAATTTGTCATCTGTAAAGGATGAGATTAATTCACCTCTGTGCTTTATGTTTTTTATTGTTGTGTTAAATTCTCAGTTTTATATTTCCAAATCTTGCAGATTCAGTCTTAAACTGTCTGTCCACCTTCTTCATGCTTTTAGATTCCATCTACTGTGCATATATTTTTTTGTCTCTCTGTCTTCCATGTGATAAAATGTCACGATACCATTTACTATTCTGTTTCCAAGGGGATAGTCTTGCAATGCCATAAAATCCATAACTTGTCAGCATCTGAGAGACAGCAATATTAGTACCATGAGAAAGTTCTTTCACAGACCTTTCCATTGGTTAAAAAAAAAAAAAATCAAAGATAAAAACAACAGTGAAATATCTAGTGAACAAGTACGTATATTTGAAACAGAATGTCTGGAATATAAAATTCTGTAAAAACAGGGTTGAAAATCAATCTGAATTTTTAATGTACGTAAGATCATTTCTACACATCAGTCCAGACCATGCAATAGTACAGAAGATGAATTTCTACAAAACAGCAGAGGAAAAAAACTATTGTACAAAAATCTTAAAATCAATATTTTTAATACAATTAAAGAATTCTCCATACAAAATCTTAAAATGAATATTTTTAACAAAAATAAAGGTTTTGATGGTTCACCTCTATAAGACATGACAGCAACATCAGCTGACATCTGTAAGAAAGTGGTTGTTTTGCTTGAGGAAGATGAGGGGAACTGTGGTAAGACATGGAGTACTTTGTCTTTTGTCCTCGTAAGACGATTCACCTTTTTTCGGTTGTTTTGCTTATGTCGTAAGAAGTTACTAACATTAGGCTGTGCAATGGGGCTGCCAGACTTATCATGTCAAACAAACTGTTATAGAAACTACCCCTGCAAGATCACATGACTGTTTTAGTGCAGATTTCCTGCACCAAGGGACCAGCTGTAGTGTGTGCAGTGGCTCTATGCTCCAGAGGAAGCAACAATGGAAAATGAAAGATATTATTTTACCCGCCCCTCAGAAATGAAATGAAAGATATTACTTAAGCCGCTCAGAGATGAAAGAAATTATTTCCCCTGCTCAGAAATGAAAGATATTAATTCACCTGCTCAGAAGTGAAAGATATTAACTCACCAGCTCAAAAATGAAAGATATTATTTCACCCTTTTAGAATGGAAAGATATTAATTCACCTGCTCAAAAATGAAAGATATTATTTCACCCTTTCAGAATGGAAAGATATTAATTCACCTGCTCAGAAATGAAAGATATTAATTCACCAGCTCAGAAATGAAAGATATTAATTCACCCTTTTAGAACGGAAAGATATTAATTCACCCGCTCAGAAATGGAAGATATTATTTCACCCTTTTAGAATGGAAAGATATTAATTCACCTGCTCAGAAATGGAAGATATTATTTCACCCTTTTAGAATGGAAAGATATTAATTCACCTGCTCAGAAATGAAAGATATTATTTCACCCTTTTAGAATGGAAAGATATTATTTCACCTGCTCAGAAATGAAAGATATTATTTCACCCTTTAAGAATGGAAAGATATTGATTCACCTGCTCAGAAATGAAAGATATTAATTCACCAGCTCAGAAATGAAAGATATTATTTCACCTTTTTAGAATAAAAAGATATTAATTCACCTGCTTAGAAATGAAAGATATTAATTCACCAGCTCAGAAATGAAAGATATTATTTCACCCTTTTAGAATGGAAAGATATTAATTCACCTGCTCAGAAATGAAAGATATTAATTCACCAGCTCAGAAATGAAAGATATTATTTCACCCTTTTAGAATGGAAAGATATTAATTCACGTGCTCAGATATTATTTCACCTTTTAGAATGGAAAGATATTATTTCATTTCACCCTTTTAGAATGGGAAAGATATTAATTCACCCGCTCAGAAATGAAAGATATTA